>JAMPIV010016378.1:0-73554 GCA_024509875.1 Oreohelix idahoensis
GGGGAGATACCAATCTCCCTCTAGACATACAGGATTTTTATTTATTTGCTTCTAAGATGTGCTGCGTTGCGAATATATGACTGCCATTTTTTTGCAAAGTATGTATATAAATATATATAAATAATATATATATATATAAAAATATACTATATATATATATATATATATATATATATATATATATATATATATAAATATATTTATATATAAGGGACCTGAAGACGCGTCCCCAGTCAGGGAGGAATGCAGTTAGGAACCCATAGCTAACTGCGTTTCGACATGGTCAGCAAATCAGAGCTAACCAAGACCCTACTCCACATCCAAGTGTAAATCCCTGGGGGGAAACAGGCTGTATCACTGAAATCTGGCTGAGTGAGATAGGGATCAAAATGGGAAGGCTAACCTGGTCCCAAAAATGCCGTGGTGAAGTCGGGTGTGTCGGCCGTAAGGCACAAATATCGCAGCTTTGCTGTAATTCGGACGCAACACAACCAACGTTACTTTATCCATAATGAACAAAGAACAAAGAGAAGAATATAAATATATATGAGTGTGTGTGTGTGTGTGTGTGCGGCTGTGGGGAATGATAAACTTACAAAAAAACTGCACTACTATTGGATGCAGTTTCTGGAACAAACTTTAGTAAGCCAAGAGAGAGTATCTCATTGGGAAGGCAGGAAAAAAAGTACCTGTGATCCTGGTAAGACCACGACTTAAATTCTGATAGGAAAGGGTCTAGAAAAAATGTCCTCCCTTTTTTTAAAACATATTTCGTGTCTCCCTTCAGTGACCTACAGATCTACCAAAACATCCACAAAGAATCTACCAGTAGATCTGGAACGAACTGATTACAAACACCTGATTTAGTGTTTCTCTGGAGTGCTCTGCCCATCCTACGTCCTTGGATCTGTTCTGTGTTGATGATATTCCCTGTAATGAAGAGTTATAATGTTCTGTAGTAGAAGTCTATTGATGAAGATTTCATCCTGTAGTGATGTGCCTATAAATGTTCTGTAGTTGATGATATTTTCCCTGCAAGTCATGTTTTATAATGTTCTTGTGTTTGATGAGAAAGCCTGTAGTGATTGAGTTATAATGTTACATTTTTTTAATGATTTATCCTGTATATGATTGTTTATAAGTTTCTGTGTTGATGATAATTCCACTGTAGAGATGTGTAAAAATGTCGTGTTTGATGAGGTTAGCCTGTAAGAGATTGTTATACTGTTCTGTGTTGTTGAGATTTCCCTGTATTATGTGTTATAATGTCCCCTGTGTAGATGAATATTTCCCTGTAGTTGTATGTTTATACATGTTCTGTGATATGAATGAGAGGTCACAGTAGTATGAAAGTAGGTGTTCAAAATATTATTTCTGTGTTAGAAAGAAGATGTTCTCCCTGTAGTGATATGTTATAATGATCTGTGTTGATGAAGATTCCCTGTTAGATATGTTTAAATAATAGTTCAGTGTGTTGATGAGATTTCCGTAGTGATGTGTTCTTATAATGATTCTGTGATTGCAAAAGATTTCCCTAGATACTACATATGTTATAATAATTAATCTGTCGTTGATAAGGATATCGCTGAAGTGAATGTAGTTTAATAAAGTATCTAGTGTTTGATATGTAAGATTTATACCTGTAGTAGATGTGCAATGATGTTCTGTTTTTGATGAGATTTCCCAGTATTTAGTGATTATAATGTTCCACTTGAGCCTGAGTATTCCCTGTAGTGATGTGGTATTTAGAAGGTGTTACAGTCTGATAACATAGAGATGAGCCTGTATGTGATGATGTTTATAATGTTCTTTGATTTGATGTATATTTCCCTGTATTGATGTGTTATAAGATTATATGTGATATGATAAGGTTAGCCTATGTAGTGATGTGTTATAATGATTCTCTGTGTTTGATGAGATATCCGCTGTAGTTGAAGTGTATTATAATGTTCTGTGTTGATGAGGATTTCCCTGTAGTGATGTGATTTACAGTAAATTGGTAATTCAGATGTGGATGAATTTCCCTGATTAGTTATGTTGTATATAATGTTCATGTGGTTGGATGGAATATTATCCTGTATGATTAGTTACTATAATGAGTTCCTGTGTTGAAGAGATTGGCCTGTAGTGAGATGTGTATATAAATGTTCTTGTTGTTTGATGATAAGGATATTTCCTGTGAGTAGAAGTGTTTTTATAATATATTGCAGTGTTCGATTATAATTTTCCCTGTAGGTAGAAGTATTATAAATGTTCTATGTTGAATATAATGTCCCAGTAGTTGATTATGTTTAAAATGATCTGTTTTGATGAGATGTCCCTGAAGTCCATGTGAGATAATGTTTCTGTGTTGAGAGAGATTTGCCTTGTAGTGATGTATTTAAATAATTGTTCTGTGTTGCGATGTGATTTTCCCTGTTAGTGATGATGCTTAGAATGTTTTTCTGTTGTATGAATGAATTGATCCCATTAATGGAGTGTGATATTTAAAAATGTTCAGTGAGTTGTATGAGATATATGCCCTTTTAATGTATAGTGTAATAATTGTTCGTTTGTTTGATATATGATTTTCCTGATAGTGAATGTTTTTAATAAATAGTTCTATTTTGATGAGAATTAGTTAAACCCTCGTATTTAAGTAGTGTATAGAAATGTTAATTGGGTGATTAATAAGAGATTTCCTGTTAAGTCATTGTGAGTCTATAATATACCTTATTTGATAGTAGAATGGCCATTCCTGTAGTGATGTGAGATATGTATAATGTTCTGTGATGATGAGAATAGTCCCCTGATAGTGAGTGTTTATAATGTTCCATGAACTTGATTAGAATTACCCTTTACCTGGATGTTGATCACATAATGAAATCTGGTAACGATGAGATTATAGCCCTGTAATCGCTAAGATGTAATTATAATGTTCTTAAACATGTTGATGAGATTTGCCATTGCAGTCAAGAGTGTTATTAATGTTTCTGTGTTGATGATAATTAAATGCACCTCGATAGTCAAATAATGTTATAACAGTTCTGTGTTGATTGTAGATTTGCTTGTAGGGAAGTGTATAAAATGTTACTGTGGGTTGAAGTGAATTTTCCCTTAGTGATATGTGTTTAATAATGGTTCTGTGTTGATGAGATATGTCATGTATAGATTTGTATTAATGTACTGTGTAGATGAAATTGCCTGTATAGTGATATATTGTTCAGTGGTTTGACGGGTATGTAACAGAAGTAATAGTTGTAAGGAAAGTTCTGTGATGATGAGACTTCCACTGTAGTGAGGTGATTTATAATGTTCTGTGTATTGATGAGATTTTTCCTGTTTCATGTGTTATAATGTTGAGCAGTTTATGAGATTTGAAACTGTAGTGAATGTGTTAGCTATGTTCTGACTATAAATTGATGAGAATGTACCCAGTACAGAATGATGTGTTGTTATAATGTTTTATGTGTATGACATGATGATAGAAAATGATTTGTATATTTATATTCTATGTATGAAGTAGAGCAACATGTTTGTTATAATGTACTGTAGATGAAAATGACAGATTTGCCTGTAGAAATGTGATTGTTATATGGTTTCTGTGTTGATGAGATTATGCCTGTAGAATGATGTGTTGTATAACTGTTACTGTAGTGCAATGAGAGTTGGCCATGTAGAGATGTGATATAATTTTCTGTGTTGATGAGATTTGCCAGTTATTGATGTGATTAAAATTTATTCTGGGGGTTGTTGATGAGAAATGCCTGTATTTATGTTGTAATACATGTTCTGATGTTGATGAATATGCCCCAAGTAGTATAGATGTGATATAAAATGTTCATGATGTTGAAGAAATTGCCTAGTAATGAGTTATTATGTACGTGATTTGTAGAAACCGTAATGATGTTGTATAATGTTCAATGTAGGATGAGAAGATTCCCTGGGTCTTGATGGGTATAATCATCAAATGGGGGGGGTGGGGGGGGGAGGAATTTGCCTGTAGTGACATGTTATAAATGTTCCTGTGTTGATTAGATTGCCTGTAGGTGATGTGTATAGTTATGTTACTGTCATGATGTGAAGAATGTCCCTGTAGTGATGTGTTAAAATGTTCTAGTTATTGATGTATTTGCCTGAGGTGAAAATTGAATGTATAGTTTCAGTATGTGAGAATTAGCTGTAGTGATGTTTATAAATTGTTCTGTAAATGTTAATTGACAAAACGAGTTAACAATCATCAAGATCACATACAGTGAAGGTTCCAACTCTATAAGAATTGAAATAGTCCACATGAAGACACCTAAATAAAACACAGAGCCAACAATTACCCATTACACAGAATAAACAAGCGCAATAGAAAATTTAACTCTACGCTTCACTATATTTGGTATTTACTAGATTTGAATAGAACCATGTCCAGACGAACGATAGCACATAGGATGTCTGGCACGTCACTCTCTTCCAAACCTCTACACCTCACCTTTAAAAGGGGAACAACTAAGTAAGTATTATCAGTATGCAATCTGTGTTTTATTTTCGTCTTGAGTTCTTATATTTCTTTATCGAATTTTGGTTGATTTTATTTTTACATCCAAGAAATCTGCCTCACAAGTCAACAATCTCTCCTGTTTTGTGAACAGCAGAACATTATACCGTATTAACCAGTAAACATCTTTAAACCATGTTTTCCTTATATAATTTGCCACATTGCAAAAGCTGTGGTCAAAAAATGTCATTTTATCAGAATCTGTCAATAAAGGAGTTGCCTCCTTGTGTAGTGCTGTCACTCACGCTTGTACTTTCATCCCAACAGCGAGGAATCCCACCTCCCCTAAAAACGGCATCTTCTAGCTGGGTATTCTGTTTTACGCACATGGATAACAAAGCCCCAGTGGAACTAGGTGTTGCATGTTACTTCATAATTTTGAATCATTGCTGTCCTGCAGAAATAAATATCAGAATTAATGATATTCAAGATAATGGTAAAAGTTTATAAAAAAAGATTGGACAATCAATTTGTGCAGCACTCATGATTTTAATTTTAGTATTTGTAATTTCATGGTCACCTGTGGCAGTCTTATAAATATGATCAAGCTCACTGTCTACAGGATTAATGCCCTTAGATCCCCCCCCCACCCTGTGGCAAATAACAGTAATTGAAAATAACATATGTAAACAAGAAACGGTGGTGTAATGGCGTGTACTGTCGTACCAAAGTCAAGTATTAGAGTCCTACTTCTTCCCTGTTACTGATCTATCTAACTCATAAGTCAAGGTCTGACACCCATTTACATCCAGGCACAGTGGAGCATGCTACTTCTACGTTAAGATTATTTCTAACTCAGAAGTCAAGGTCAGACACCTATTTACATCTTGGCACACTTAAGCTTGTACTGCTATGTTTGAACCCGGATATTTTACCTCAAGAAAAAGACGTTCTAACGACACTACATGTCATCTCTAATAATACAGACATCGAATTTAAAAAAACCAATAAACAAAACACAATCATAAAAGCAGAAAAGCAAGTAAAAAGAGTAGAAAACAGAGGAGAGGTCAAGGAATGGTTCACTAAAATACTGACGAACCAGCATGCGCCCAGAAACTACCATAAACTGGATGTGATAAACTAGACAAAACAAAGTATGTGGTTCTCTTAAACACAAAGCCAAAAAATACTTTCAATATCAATTACAAAGCTTGTCAAAGGATGTAATTCAAATCAAGGTGAAAAAAACAGAATAGAATACGTTCGCACTGAGAAGACACGTATCAACAGTCATTTATGTCGTAATGTTTTCACTCTCCTTTACTTATTTTTGCCAATATGACCTATGCCTGGTTCTCATGAAGTACAAGATGTTACGTTAACTCGCTACAGTCGTAATCGACACTCATTATAATAATACAATAGTTCTATTATGGATATCAAGCTGTTTCCCAAGCTGCCTGATTGTCATTCACCACTACCGGTAGAACCACAAAGGAACCCCGTAGCCTATAAAGTTATGGTACCAGCCCATCATGGTGAGATGTCCAGAATAAAGTTGAAATCAATCATTAGACTGCCATAGGACCACCGACTTTAGATTTATCATCAGGTTTACTCCCGTAAAACTTTACCGTAAACTGATATTCCGACAAGCAGTGGTGACTCTGAATCAAGTTTTTTACCTTCTCTTAGATAAGCTTCTGTGGTTTATGAAAAACGCAGTTTCATACTCCGAAATATACCAGTTATCGAAACCTGCTGCAGGCGGTTTTGTAGACAAGATAGCTTTGTGTGGATTTTTAACAATGGTATAAGGAGCGCCGTACCGTTCAGAAAGCAATGGCAAACTACAAATGAAAAAATTGCCTAAAAAATGACAAACAGCCAATAAAATGCTGAGGTTAATGCCACGACCTGAAAGGAAAAGCAACTAACCTTATTTTATATAGGCTACCAACCAAGGATCTGCCCGAAGCTGCAGTTGTTCCAATATGTCGACCAGTAGCTCCCCGGTTTCGCCCCCTTCTCCCGTCAGCTTAGAAAGTTTCATACCGAGCTCAAACTCAGCCACACATGCAGGTCAGGAGCTGGGTACGGTTGTCAGAAGCGATTTTAGCAGAGATAACCGTAGAAACATTTATCAGCGGTGACATTATACCTCATAATATAACGATGCACAAAACCAAGTGTTTAAGTTTAGCCTCCAGGATTATGTTTTTTTAATAGGTTGGGGTGTCCCTTAAAACCCATTTTGTTATATTTTTCTTGATTTTAAATACAAGAGCAACGTGGTTTGTACATCAAAATGTGCTCATTTTAAAGCGCTATATAAAAGAATCAATATTTAGTTTTCAGGCTAGAATGATAAAAAATACACAAATGCATAAATCTGCAAACAAATGTTGTGAATAATTATGTTTTATATAATTAGAAAATAAAAGTTTAACATACCATCATATTGTAAAGCTATGAACAGTCTAGAGCTCAATACTGCAAATTATTTGCCTAGTTGTATATCCAATTATACTAAACAGATTTACAAACGTTTTCTTGTGTTATTGATTTAAGCTTTAAATAAACATAAACAATTTTGTGTCCTTTTTGAAATGTATCATGGTCACGTTATAAAAAATTAAAATCGAAATTTACACCAATGTACCACACAATTTTTAAACAACAACTGATTTTTACATTTACCAAAGACTACTTTAATTTCAAATGAAATTTATCTAAACAGTTATTAGATTTAGGTGTGGAAGTTATATGTGCATCTTTTCACTAAAACAAAAAAAGCTGGGGATCTATAACTAAACTATTGTACACAAAATGGCCGTAGTAATACGGAAACAGATTTTAAGATGCAGTAAACCCGCTGTGTGTTAGGTTACTAACTTTTCTACGGCTTGAGGAAGACTCCTCGACTTACGGTGATAAGCATTATAACAACAGACGTTTTATACTTCTTTTCTAATATTTAAAAAAGCTACTCCTAGTCAGCGTGTTCCTGCCCTGAAATGGAATTCTTATCACAACTCCTCTTCTGGCTTATTACACGGCTGTTTGTACCCTATACAAGAGCGATC
Source organism: Oreohelix idahoensis (assembly GCA_024509875.1). Taxonomy (NCBI): domain Eukaryota; kingdom Metazoa; phylum Mollusca; class Gastropoda; order Stylommatophora; family Oreohelicidae; genus Oreohelix; species Oreohelix idahoensis. The sequence continues at coordinate 7,558 of JAMPIV010016378.1, forward strand.
TTATTAGTTTCGGGTGACCGGAATTATGACACAAGGTAATAAATCTTCATGTGCACCGTAAAAAGACTATTGAGGTTTTGGCGGGGAAAATCAGATGATGGTGTGTGTAAAATCATAATATATGAATCATTGCACACTCGTTCTGGAGAAACACAACGTAAAAATTCTTTTCTGTACTATAACGTTGTTCTGTGTTCTATTTTTATTGCATTTTTATTTGTTTGAAACTAAATTTTGACGGAGTTACAGACTTTTGAAAAAACAGCGTCATCATTTGAGGAAATTCATAACAGAAGTAATCTATTTATCAATGAAATATCAAAAAATCGGTCCATTCCATATGAGTTAATAATTATATAGACTTCTCGAAGGGACAGCTAAAGATTATTTCCACATACTTTTTTTTTTTCATATCTTGAGAATGTGTGGTAGTCAGTTTATTGTGAGTTTGGCATTACAAGAACAAGCATATTGTCACCAGATTTTATAACATTAAATCACTGTAAAACGCATTCCCTGATACTCGCAAATGTTAATAAGATTGTAAAAAAAAAAATAATTTTTTGGAAAGTACCATCTGTATTTTTGCCATTTTTATATCATTTATAATGATATTTAGCTACGTAAATATAAGCATCAGAAAACATGTAAAGCTATAGATAGATTACTTTCCACACACTTGATCTATCATTCAAGTCTTGTTAATCTTGTATTTATAATATGAATGTCTTGTTTTATATTGTGTTGTGATAAGGACTGTTCCATTAGTGTTCTCTGATGTAAACAATCCTTGCACACGACACGACGGCTGCCAAAGAATTCTAAGTAACTGTTTGTATATCTTCTTTAATTCACACTTCAAAGTTACAATGCAGAGCAGTAAATTTAGAGAACCAAATTCTAAATCTAATGCCATCATTTTATCTATGGCTAGAGGTCAGAGATACATATGATAATTTAAGAAATAATTTATGAATGGCATAAAAGCTCAGATAGAGTCACTAAAAGATTAGAGTGGGACGGGTAAAAAAGTGTTTGTTTTCTTATTCGGGGATTATGACGTGTTATTTGATGAAAATGTTTGGTTTATCTGGAGCTCAAGGATCATACCCATATCTGTGGTGTCTCCAGCAAAACAAGAAATAAAGACATCCAGAGAGCTTACAACTTGCAAACCAAGAAGTTTGGCCATGTTGATAAGAGATTACAATAGATATATGAAATATGGGAAAGGGAATAAAATGGCACGTTACCATAATTGTTTACACAAACCAATGTTAGAGATATTGAAATTGAAAATGTAACTCCTCCTTACCTTCATATTTTTATTAGGCATTGTTTTGAAACACCACAGACTTCTAGAACAGGTAGCCAACTGAACAATAGACGCAAAGATTTTGAGAGAATGTCGGCAAGAGATACATGCACAAATCATTATTACGTTTAAGTGCACTTGGAAAGAGATATTAGTAGGAACTGAGAAACAGGAAGAAGAATTTAGTAGCTCAAATTTGAATTTTTCTGTCAGACAAGTCATTGAATCTTTGTAGAGGATAAGGAGAGACATGATAGTTTTAAAGTTAGACAATGTGTTAAGGCACATAGAGGCGCTGGCCAAACTGTTCATTATTGCAGGATTCTGTGTGCGAGGGGTCTGTCCATTTTGGGCTTCCACTTACGCAGGGACATGTGTAATAGCCAATTAACAATAATCAATCACCACAACTTATAAGAGCAGAGCAATTCAATTAGGGAAATCACACTGCCACATTTATCTCACTCAAAAGTTTATACAAGATCTTACAAAGCAATCATTACACAACCACTGAAAATTACAGACAAACAAGATATTAAGTGCATAGCTTGATTGCAGAAGACGCTATTCAACACACTGAACCAATCATTTGAGAAGTTACAACAAAACTATCACACAGATTAACCAATTATTACAGAATCATTAACAGCATGCATGGCGCCCCATGAGGACAATCCGGACATTCACTATTACACAAAATGAAAGACGCGCCAGCGGTATTAAAAATATGACTTCCACACAACATCAGAATTGAACATTTATAATGGAAACTCATTTGATAACAAAATACTTCATCTGTAAAATGTAGATTCCGCTTATTAAAAACCAATGAAGTGTGAATAACTCAATTAACTTCATCGGGGGGCAAAACCTTATTAAGGTCAGTTGTATTGCATGAGAGTGACATACATTCCCTATACGTGTGGAACCATAATTTCAGTAAACAGGCACAGTTTTAGTATATAAACATGTTGCGAACAATTAGTTTTTAGTCCAGACCATAACTCATTTTTTGGATGACCATCATGATTATGATTGAGTAAAGTGTGTACGCTCTCAGTGTGTCCTGGATATCCAATTTAGGGGTGTGTTGAATTTTAAGTTATCTAAATGTGGACTTTGCAACTTATTAACTGTTCTCACTGAATATTGTGTGGGTAGGGGTCAGACAAAAGCTGGTACCCTGGTCCTCCAGGTTGGGGGTTTTAGCATAGGGCTGACACCCCTGTCTATGTAAAAAAAAATAATGAAGTTACGGAAACAACATCAAATGAACAAACTTTGCTGCGGGATGGACATTCGGAGTCTGTGGCTCGTATGACTGTCAGTGGTGAAAGCCGAAAGGAAGCCACTGACATGAAAACGGATGTCCTGACCGCAAAACAGGATACAAGAATAGGTTTTTGGAATGTCGGACAATGTACGAGACAGGTAAACTAAGACAGGTCACGGCAGAAATGAGAAACTATAGGTTACACATTCGAGGGATAAGCGAGAGCAGATGGACAGGGGCAGGAAAAGTTAAAACAGCAACAGGAGAAACAGTACTTTACTCTGGAAGAGAGGATGGACAGCACAGTGAAGGCGTAGCCATTATTCTACAGAAAGGGATAGAAAGGACATTACTGGAATGGAAACCCATCAACAACAGACTGATACGATTGAGATTGAGAGGGAGATTCACCAACACTACAATAATACAATGCTACGCACCAACGAATGATAGCGATGAGGAGGTCAAGGATGAATTCTATCAACAACTGCAGAAAGAAATGGAAGACACACCTAGATATGATCTTGTTATAGTAATGGGAGACCTCAATGCGAAAGTTGGTACACACAATACATATAATGAAAGAACAATGGGGAAATGCGGCAGCGGAACAGCAAAACGAAAATGGGGATAAGCTAATAAGTTTCTGTAGCATTAACAACCTGGTCATTGGAGGAACACTTTTCCCACATAAGGAAATTCACAAGTTAACATGGGAATCACCAAATGGTCGGGACAGAAACCAGATAGACCACATCATGGTTAACGGTAGATGGAGACATGCATTACAAGATGTGAAGGTAAGAAGAGGTGCAGATGTGGGAAGCGATCACCATTTAGTAGTAGCAAAACTGAAAGTGAAACTAAGAAGGGCTGGACCAACTGTAACTACACAGAAAAGGTTTGACATCAGCAAATTGAAGGACCCCCTTACCAGAAAAGCTTTTGCGGCCGACATTAAGAAAGTAGCAAATCATGCTTAGGATTCCAGGAAAGGAAGAAGCAAGACTGGATAACACCAGAAACACTAAACACTATAAAGATGAGAAAGGAAATGAAAAGAAAGAAAACAGAAGCGAAGTCCCCCAGGTTAAAGCAACTATATAGCGAACAGTACAGTCAACTGGACAGGGAAGTTAAACGCCAAACCCGAGCCAACAAAAGGAATTTCCTAGACGATCTTGCAAAACAGGCAGAAGAGGCAGCACTGAGAAATGAACAAAGCACAGTATACAAAATAACTAAATTCATCAGCGGAAAACAAGGTGCAAACAATATTACATTAGTAAGAGATAAGCAAGGAAATCTCATCAAGTCAGCAGAGGGAAAGGAAACAAGATGGGCAGAGCACTTCAGAGAAACTCTGAACAAGGAAATACCATTGACACAATTGAATGTTCCTGAGGCTGAAAACGATCTAGATGTAAATGCAGACATTCCACGAAAAGAAGAAATCATCACAGCAATCAAAAGGTTAAAGAACGGTAAAGCTCCGGGCCATGATAACTTAAATGCAGAGCTATTTAAGACAGACCCTGAGCTAGCAGCAGAACTATTAGAACCACTATTTGCACAAGTGTGGACAACGGGGACAACACCATCAGAGTGGAACAAAGGAATAATTGTCAAATTGCCCAAGAAGGGAGATCTTTCAGACTGCAATAATTGGAGAGGAATCACTCTTCTCTCAGTTCCCAGCAAAATACTAGGCAGGATAATTATACAGAGAATTTCAAAGGCAGTAGACTACAAACTGAGGAAAGAACAAGCAGGATTTAGAAAAAACAGTAGATGTGTAGACCATATATTCACTCTCATGAACATTATAGAGCAGTGCTCAGAATGGCAAAGACAGCTTTACATAAATTTTGTTGATTTTGAAAAGGCTTTTGACAGCATACATAGGGACAGTTTATGGAAAATACTGAGGGCTTATGGAATTCCAAGCTGCATAGTGTCAATCATAAAAAGCCTCTATGCCAACTTTACGTGCAGTGTTGGGCAGAGCAACCTAACCTTCGAGGTGAAGACAGGAGTACGACAGGGATGCCCCTTATCAACCACTCTATTTTTAACAGTCATAGACTGGGTGATGCGCCAGACAACAGAGGGCAGTCCAAGAGGAATAACATGGACTACATTTTCAACATTGGAAGATCTGGAATATGCAGATGACATTGCACTGCTGGCACATTCACATCAACACATCCAGGAAAAAACGGATAGACCTAATGAATTTAGCCAGCAGGTGGGCTTGAACATCAATTTAAAGAAGTCTGAGGTCATGACGCTCAATGTGAGCAACCCTGAGCCCATATCAGTAAGGATTCAGCAACTGGTACAGACAGATACCTTCACATACCTAGGAAGCATAGTAACACCAGACGGTGGGGCAGGCAAAGACATCAACATCAGAATGAATAAGGCAAGAACAGCCTTCTTTAGCCTAAATAACATCTGGAAGTCCTCCCAATACAGCACAAGCACAAAATTAAGATTATACCAGAGTTGCGTGCTTTCTGTGCTTCTCTATGGTGCGGAATGCTGGAGAGTCACAGAGAAGGAAATGTCAAAATTGTCCTCTTTTCACACAACATGCCTAAGAAAAATTCACCGAATCTTTTGGCCGAATACCATCACCAACCAAGATCTGCTTACTCGTAGCAAGCAAGAGGACATGCATACCATCATAGCTGGCAGACGGTGGAGCTGGGTTGGTCATGTCCTCAGAAGAGACCCCGATGCCATCACAAGAACAGCTATGCTTTGGACCCCTGAAGGAAAGCGAAAGAGAGGCCGACCAAAAACAACTTGGCGGAGGACTGTGGAGGCTGAGATGCAAAGAATGAACCAGAGTTGGGGCACTGTACGAAGGATGGCCACCGACCGTGCAAAGTGGAATCAATTTGTTGTTGCCCTACAAGACGCCACTAGGCGTGATGGCCACTGACTGCTTTGACGGTTGGTGGTTAAGGATCGAAGAAGAAGAAGAAGATTTATAATAATAAAGTAGCATAAAAGCATTAATTAAGCCCTGTGAAAAGTAAACACCGCCGCATTTTTTTCCCGTTAGGAAGTTGACCACGTGACCTCTGTAAAGATAGCTATAAATAGCGCGGTCAGGAAAAACTAAAACGTGGCTCGCAAACAGCCGTGATTACAACAAGATATCTGGTTTAAGGCTTTTAAGGGACCTAACGAAAATGATTACGAGATAAGCCTGATATTGCGATTGTTAAAGTCACGATACCCTTACGGTTGAGCCATATTATTTGCACGTCGTTCTCACATCTCTTAAATGACCATCTATACTACTCGTCAAAAGTCAAGGGTGTTACTGAGTTATTTGCCGGTTGAAGATCATGCACTGAGTATGGTTACTTTAGTGATCTCTTGGTAATCGTGCTTTGTTTAGTATTACGCGAATTAGGGTGAAGGTGTTCATACAACTCAGTAGCATGGTATGAAGAAGTAGTTCATGTAACTTGAACTCAGCAACATTAATGAAGTAATTAATTCCTTCAGATTGAGTCCGTAATATTTAATCACATGTACACACAGGATGATCATTTCAAATAGGAACAGAACATAAGTCCTTATAAGTCATGCATAAATTAATCAATAACGTAGACTGCTGGTTTACGTGTCAATGTCCGTTTAAGGATACAATGCAGTATTGTCGTCAGAACATCACAGCTATATGCACGCGCAGCTAGACATGGCTACCTGCCGACAGTGAGACTGCGAGTCTGAATCTTTCATACGAATTTGACGATTATTCTCCTCCTTCTGAGAATTCTAGTTAAATACTAACCTCCCTAAATTTTCCTCTCATATAGAGTTCTAGGACTGACCCTGATCCATCAAAAATGCACATAAAATGGTTATATCATGCCATTGAATTGGAAGGTTAGAAAAAACGCAGCTATTCAGCTTGGCGGTCAAGTAACAAAGGGTAGCGTTTCTTAGTTACCGACTGTGACCCAAACAACGCTATACACGTCATAATCGATCGTGTATGGAGCGTTCAATAATTGAAACATCTATCGCAATATATTAAATGCCTTAACCTTTACAATTGCACGTCTGATAACCTTTAGCAGACGGCGTTAATATCATATACCGTAACAATTCCCTGTACACCGGGGAAAAAAAATCGATAGATTTTTTTTTCAAGATCTATCCGACTTAACAATTTTTCAAAAAAATTTAACACAATTGTGACATATGGCCGACGATGTTCTGAGTAGAACCGTGTTGCCGTCATGTCAACTAACTATTTGTCATAGTCATCTAACATTAATCACATTATATATCAATTATACATATTATTATATCAACTAAATAAAATGTCCAATGTTAATAGTGAATGATAGAATTAAATTAAAGTAAGGTCTGTCGTATTAGTATGTCATATAGGAATTAATTTGACTAATTAAAATTAAATTAATTAATTAAATTAAGAGATAAATTATTAAGATTCTAATGTAACGCGATGTTATGAGAGAAGAAAAGACAAAATAAGTGAGAAGAAATAGAAAGAAATTCGAATATAAGTTTAACTTAATTGTGTGTGTTAAGTGTTAGTGAATAATAACTATCTAATTTAACTAACTAAATAATGTATAGGTACATTAAAAAAAAATATTAATCTAATACTTGTGTGAGATTTATTTTCTCTTTTCATAATTTCTTTTTTTGTTCTTTTTTATATTTTTTTCTCACATTTCATTTATTGATAATAATTCAATTAAGAAGTTAAGTTAACTAATTCATATATCGTGTATGGACGTTAGACGAAGTTTGAATGTCAATATGTATACCTTGATTGTCTTTAGTTCCATTCTGTGATGCATATAGTGTTTATAAAGTTTAAATTGAAGGCAAGGTTAGTTCCTTTATAGTTGATATGTTTTAGGAATGTTAATGTTGATTATTCGTCGTCAATAGGATTACGTGACAACGCATCCGCCACAATGTTTTCAGTGCCAGGAATATGTTCAATGGAGAATTCAAATGGCTGTAGGATGATTGCATATCTGGCGAGTTTTTGGCTCTTATGGTTAGATCGACGCAAAGATGCTACAGCACGTTGGTCCGTCTGTATGGTGAAGGGAGCACCAAGCAAAAACTTTTCGAGTTTAGTTATTGCCCATATCACAGATAAAAGTTCCTTGTCCACTGTGGAATACTTTGTTTCTGCCGGCTTTAGCTTTCTTGAAATATATAAGGTAGGATGTAGAATGCCATCATGGTTCTGGAGCAGGCATGCACCAATGCCGTAGTTACTAGCATCTGTTCGTAAGAAAAATCTTTTGGAAGCATCGGGAAGTCTTAAAATTGGTTCATGCGAGAACAAATTTATAATTTTGTTGAAAGTTTCATTGCATGTACCAGTCCATGTCACCTTCACCGGCATGTCTTTTTTTAACAATGAAGACAATACAGCCGTGATGGATGACAAGTTTGGTATGAATCTACTGTAATATTGAACAGTCCTAACAAACTCCTGACCTGTTTCTTCGTCTGAGGAACTGCTATGTTTAGAATTTTGGAGACTGTACTAGGTAACGTTCGGATATATCCCGATCCAATGATATGTCCCAAAAAGGTTATCTCATTACACGCGATTTGCACCTTTGTAGGTTTAGCAGTTAGATGATAATTCCTTAGAGTGTCGAAAACATATCTAAGTCCCGAAACATGTTCCTCAAACGACGAACTAAACAAGCATATGTCGTCAATATATGTAATAACGTCTGGTCTACCTGATAAAATTTGTCGCATCAGGCGAATGAAGGTAGCTGGCGCATTAACAAGCCCAAAAGGCATCACATTCCACTGGTATAGACCTTGTGGAGTGGAAAATGCGGTGTAGTACTTAGCCTTTTCGGTCAGTGGTATCTGCCAATAACCTTTAGTTAAGTCTATCTTACTAAATATAGTTGCGTTGGATAGACGTGGCAGTAAGTCGTCGATAAGTGGATGTGGTTCGCTGTCAACTATAGTCTTAGCATTTAATTTTCTATAATCAACACATAGTCTGATGTTATTGTCCTTCTTCCGGACAATCACTAATGGAGAAGAGAATGGCGAATTACTAGTCTCAATGATTCCCAGAGACAACATCTGTTCAAGTTCCTTAGTAGTTTTAGCAAGGAAATGTAAAGGAACAGAATAGGGATGTACACGAATAGGTGTATCATCATTGAGAGTAATGTCATGACTGATAGCCGATGTGCGACCCGGGACGTCGGTCAATACATCTGGATAAGATTGTAATAGATTAGCAATCTGTAGACGCTGTTGCGGTGTAACCGTTGAAGAGATGGTTACATCCCGCCAAGATTCAGTAGGTTGAACTACTGGTACCGGTAACGGTAACTGTACCCCAGGAAGAAGAAGATTCTTCTTCCTGGATGACAGATAAGTTAGAATAATAACAAGTAGATACTGTGTTGTCATCTAGTTCATGAAAAATTGACTGTAAGTGTTCAGGACGTGTATGAAATTGCTTGAGCATGTTAATATGAAAATATCTTTTTGTGTCCCTTGATATCTAAGACGTAATCAACGTCGGAAATTTTATCAATGACTTTGTAAGGACCATTCCAAGATATCAATAATTTATTGTTATTGTGAGGAAGTAACACATAAGCCTCGTCGCCTGGGAATAATTGGCGTAATCGTCGAGACCTATTTTGTAGAGATCGAGCCTTAGCTTTTGCAGCCTCAGAAGAAGCTGTTGCCAACTGGCAAGACTCAATAATGTTCTTCCGAAGATTAATCACGTACTCGTAAGATGACTGAGTGTCCTGAGTCATCTCCGCGTCAATTAATAAGTCTTTTATTAGTCCCATAGGACCTCTTGGGGGAGCACCAAAAACTAATTCAAAGGGAGAGAAGCCAGTTTGTTCATGCGGTACCTCCCGATAAGCAAATAGAACAGCTGGGAGTGCTCTGTCCCAGTCATGAGGGTGCTTAGCAGTAACCTTATGTAGTAGTTGTTTAAGTGTACGGTTAAGTCTTTCAACCGCACCATTACTCATAGGATGATAAATACTACTTAAATTCCTATCAATGTTCCAAGTTTTCATGACTTCCTTCATGGTGTCAGATATAAACTGTGACCCATGGTCTGATAAAAGTTTTCTAGGAAACCCTATTCTAGAAAAGATGAGATGTAGTGCATCAGCTACATCTGTGGTAGTGGTGGTCTTTAATGGGATAGCTTCTGGCCATCGTGTGCACAAATCAATGCACGTAAGGACGAATCTATGTCCTCTATCCGATGGTAGCAATGGACCAATAATATCTATTGCCATCTTGTCAAACGGTCTTACTGAGGTATCGCAAGCCTGAATAGGCGCCGTGTGAAAAGCTCCACGTGCTTTCACTTCTTGGCCAAAAGAATGAAGACAGTACTCGAGATCGTGTTCGAGTATATCCCATATGTCCAGCACAATGTGAGTCATGTGCATGTTGAAGAATGTACCGTCTAAAAGTATAAGGGACCATAACTTGTTGTTTCATTTGTGATTTGTCATTAAAACATCTAATCAATATGTCATTTTTAATAACAAAACAATGTTTGTTATTATTACCTGAGGATAGATTGTCAACTTTATCAACCAACTTAAAAAAATTTTTTTAAAGATTTATCCTCTTTTTGTTTGGTTGCAAATGTTTCCCTGTCAATAGGTGAATTGACTACAAATTCCTCTTGGTTGTCTGCATCCATTTTATTATCATCAACTTTCTCCATGAGTTGAGTCTGCGCTCTAGTCGTCACGGCGTTTCCAGTGCATAGGTTATGTTTCTCCCATTCTATAATCTCATCTGGAGTACAATCTTTACTGCCGTGTATACGACCAACCATCAGATCAGCTATAGGCTTTTTTAGCATACATACTTTTACGTTCCCTGTGAAAAAAGGTGTGTTAACATGAATAATAGCTGTGGGGTAAAACTCAATAGTTCCCCCAAAAGTCATGCAACGGACATATTCCCCGTTGCACAGCTAGGATGTACCAGCGACTGTCGTACACCAATCGTTGTGGATCCTGAATCCCTCAGCACTGAGACGACGGATCCATTAACTAATCCCCTGTTAAAAATTAGTAGGCCTGTTCCATCGTTGACTGCAAGACCTACCTCTGGTGTAATATGTCCGCAGTTAAGCACTGTTTCTTTCGCCTTCTGAAAAATAAGATTGCATTGTTGGCAACTATTTGCCACATTATAATTAATAGCAAAACATGCAGCAGAAGACTGTGTTGTATTATTGTCAAGTGGGACCTGAGCTATAGGGGTAGTATTATTTGTAACTGCCGCCCCTGTATTATGGTTGTAATGAGATGATCCCCGAGAATGAGATCGATTCCGAGTATAATTGTTAGAATTATCTCGTCGTCCTCTATAGTAACTATTATCTCGATGTCTCGAGCCATGATTATTACCATTCCAGTTACTATTATTATTGGGAGTATGTGATCGATTATAATTAGTGTTATGTTGACCATTGTGGTAGTTTGTTTGAGGTGAATAATTTCTATCTCGTGATCTACCTCTGTTGAACTCATTTTTATTGTTGAAATTATTATTATGTCCCTTCTGAAAGTTAACATTGTGATTTCTTTGGAACCTGCTTCTGTCTACACTGTGATGTCTTTGTTTGTTATTATGATTGTAGGCCATATTAGACGCCACAGGTAGAGGTTCTCTTAATGAGGAGTTAGAAATGGTTGCATTCGGATGTGCCGAACAGTAGTTTAAAGAAATTTTTTCTAACTCGTCCATAGTACCTGGTTTACGCTCCTGCAAATATGCAAAAAATGGCTGGCTAACCGAAGATAATACCTTATCCCGTAGTAGTAAATCAACTAATTTGTCGTATGATTTGTTGACTTCTGCCAGTTCAACCCATCTATTAAACGTATTGCGTATGTTCGCAATGAATCCTGCAAAATCTTTTGGAGATTCAGGTAAAATTCCCTTAAATTTCAACCTACAGTGTTCCTCGTCCAGGTGAAACCTTCGTAAAAGCAAGGACTTAATAGCACCGTAGTTATTTGCTATTGATGGGTCAGCATTTTGAGAAGCCGTCAGTGGTTCTCCAACCAAGAATTCATTTAACTTGAGTACCCATGACTCTTCAGGCAAATGGTTAGTTTTGCAAGTCTGTTCAAAACGTGACAGGAACGATGAAAGGTCGTCCACGTTAAGTTGAGAGTGGGTAATTTAAAGTTGTAGAAATGTTTAGTTTGGCTGGATGATGATCCATTTTGTGCGTTATTATTCTGGTTTGCATCAGCACTTTGTGCTTGTAATCTTGCTGTCTCCAATTTAATACGCGCCAATTCCATTTCTTGTTGTAAAATAATTTCCTCTCGTTTCAATTTATTCTCTTCTTCCTGTTGAGCAATTTCTCTTAATCTATTTTCCTTGGCAATTTGCTTCATCTCACGTTCTGCTTCCTCTTTCTTTAATGCAGCCTTTTGTTCCTCTTCCTCTTTCTTTAATGCAGCCTTTTTCTCTGCTTCTTTTCTTTCATGTTTTTCCAGTTCTGCCTCAGCAAACTGACGAAGTTCTTGAGATTTATAACCATATTCCCTACCAATTTTAACGAAATGGTCTATAGTAAGCATTTTGACTTTTATCTGTAAGTAATTATTGATAATTACTGATTAAAATAGTCAATAGTAGCTTCAGAGTAATTATTATACTTACTCAACTTAGAAATATTCAATATAAATAATCACAATAGTACTGAACTCTAATGTCTAAGTTCAACCAATAGACAATATTTTGTAACAATATTGTATCTAAGTACTAACTATATCATAAATAGTTATGATATCTGTTAACTATTATGTAATTACTTCACCCAATTAATCTTAATATCCCATAATGTTGGGTATGATTCCTAGTAATTATATTGTTCAATGTACTAAGTCACTTTCTTAGTACCAGAAAAGTATATTAAATAATATACAATGGGTCTATTACCTCAAAGGTAGACTATAAGATTATTTTATTTGGTCAATATATATAATATATTATTATGCCCTAGGCATCTCTTATAAATTGTAGTGCTACTTTCTTGGACTATCACTGCATAATTATGCAATGTCCCATATTAACCTTAAATATCAGAAAAAATTAATTAAATTAAATTACAAGTGTATTATTGCATATAATATCATATTATTAATGTAGTATTTAACATATATCATGAGGACAAACAAAACAATGATGCAACTAAAGGGTACAAACAATGTTAAGACGCAAACAAGACATTTTCACAATTAAAAATGAATTTATGAACTAAATAAAACAAGCGGAAGTGTCACAAGCCAAATGAAGGGTCAAGGTCTGACCCGAGGTCAACTTAATATTCAAAGTACACAAAAAAAAAATGACTGCAAAAAATGATGACATCACAGGACTCATAACGGACGAACATTTAACAATCATCAAATAAATGATAGTAAGAGGAGACTGGACGAAATAGTTAACGAACATGATACAGAACTGAATAAAATTGTTAACTGAGTACGAATAAAATACACCAGTTATCTACGGAACGGTACAGCTAACACAAATCGTCAAACGACAGCAGATTTGGACAGATAGTCCAATGGCAAACCTCAATGGGGCTTCCAAAAGTGCAATCGTTTAACTGCCCTAAGAAACGACCGAAATCAATTCAGGCATCGTGAGAGCCACAGAATCTAATTTCGGTTCATCCTCCCTACCTCCCACGAATTAACAACACATTAAGACAACAAAAAGTACATTAAACATAGGTAAAAACATGCCGATGTAGGCAGAGGGCATGGACTCAGTTAGCACTGTTTGCAATAACAACAGTTAAACACCTAGACTTATCTTTTCCGTTGCTTATATCAGTGCTAGAGGTCGTCAACAGCTAGGCTAAAGCCCCTGACTGTCTGCTCCTGTAGTCCATATCATGTGTTTGCTTCAAATGGCTCATGTTTCCCCTGGTTAGGCTTAGAAAAACGACTTTGGTTTCTCCGACGGTTCACTTACACGACTTTCGGTGACGTCACGTTGTTAGGCATTATAATGAGTACTGCGTCATCTTCGACTGGATCATGTGATCGAAAATTGATCGTAAATATTTGTGGTTAACATGTGCGTAAGGAACAGAAGTTTGTTTCTTTTTTTCTGTCGTACCCGCATTCGGCCGCCACTCTTGTTACTGAGTTATTTGCCGGTTGAAGATCATGCACTGAGTATGGTTACTTTAGTGATCTCTTGTTAATCGTGCTTTGTTTAGTATTACGCGAATTAGGGTGAAGGTGTTCATACAACCCAGTAGCATGGTATGAAGAAGTAGTTCATGTAACTTGAACTCAGCAACATTAATGAAGTAATTAATTCCTTCAGATTGAGTCCGTAATATTTAATCACATGTACACACAGGATGATCATTTCAAATAGGAACAGAACATAAGTCCTTATAAGTCATGCATAAATTAATCAATAACGTAGACTGCTGGTTATGTGTCAATGTCCGTTTAAGGATACAATGCAGTATTGTCGTCAGAACATCACAGCTATATGCACGCGCAGCTAGACATGGCTACCTGCCGACAGTGAGACTGCGAGTCTGAATATTTCATATGAATTTGACGATTATTCTTCTCCTTCTGAGAATTCTAGTTAAATACTAACCTCCATAAATTTCCCTCTCATATAGAGTTCTAGGACTGACCCTGGTCCATCAAAAAAATGCATATATAAATGGCTATATCATGCCATTGAATTGGAAGGTTAGAAAAACGCAGCTATTCAGCTTGGCGGTCAAGTAACAAAGGGTAGCGTTTCTTAGTTACCGACTGTGACCCAAACAACGCTATACACGTCATAATCGATCGTGTATGGAGCGTTCAATAATTGAAACATCTATCGCAATATATTAAATGCCTTAACCGTTACAATTGCACGTCCGATAACCTTTAGCAGACGGCGTTAATATCATATACCGTAACAGACAGTAATATTGTACACTATTGTTGTCAAGTAACGTTGTACAGTACTGTTGTGCAGTAATGTTGTACAGTACTGTTGTGCAGTAATGTTGTACAGTACTGTTGTGCATTAATGTTGCACAGCGATGTTTACAGTAATGTTGTCCAGTAAAGATAGTTCTTTATTTTTTTGTTTTTAAATGTATGGTGTCCTTTTTTTGACAAGGCATGGTACATCCAAACCGGACACGTGATAAGTCGGTTATAGTTTCGTACATGTTCAAGAACAGTGACGAAGGAAGAATCAAAACAATTAAAATATCATTCTTCCCCCCATTCGATATCAGTATGAGTAGGGGACAAAAATAACCAAGTAAGAGGAGTATCAACTTCTATAAAAAGATGGAAAAAGATGCAATAAAACATAACCTACTAACTCTCCAGAACACAAAAGGGTAGAGAGAGATCAATCTAAGATCATGGTAGGGGATTCGCTACAAACACCTTAGACATTAAACAGTGCCACAACAAACGTCATATAAATGACAACCTGAAAAAAAACCCAACACACATGAGAAATAACAATGTAAAATGCTGTACAGAATTGTGAACACTACGTACGGTAATTATAACCCATATGCGGTTGAATCGCGTATCCCGTACACATGACAAACACCAATGTTCCTGTGTATGTTCCAAAAGCCAAACCGAAAATACAAAGGCTTTTCGGCCTGACGTTATGTACACTTAAACTTAATGAAGCTGTTGTGCCTCGTGCACAGAAGTTAAAATACAGGTGAATCCAGTACAAACACGTTAAACTAATACTACTAGGAGTGTAGAGAAAGTAAACAACAGAATAAAGACATTCAAATAATAGAGCTTTCCGTGTAATAAAAGTTATAGAACGGCAAATATAAAGATATGGAAATTTAAATGTAAACAAAGTTAAAGAAATATAAATATAATCAAAGTTACAGAAGTATAAATATAAACAAAGTTTTAGCACTATAAATATAAACACAGTTAAATAAACATAAACGACGTATAGAATAAAAAAAAAAAAACCAGTTATAGAACTATAAATATAAACAAAGTTATAGAACTATAAATATAATCAAAGATATAGAAATGGATACAAAACAAATTTATAGAACTATAAATATTAAAAATTGTATAAATATAAACGAAGTTACAGAATTGAAAATATATCAACCAAGTTATAGAACTATAAATATAAACAAAATTATAGAACATTAAATATAACCAAAGTTATAGAACTATCAATATAACCACAGTTATATCAATATAATTTAAACAAAGTTATAGAACAATAAATATAACCAAAGTTATAGAAATATAAATATAAACAAAGTTATAGAAATATAAAAATAATCAAAGTAATAGGAATATAAATATAAACAAAGTTATTGAAATATAAATATAAACAAAGATATGGAAATATAAATGTAAACAAAGTTGTCGAAATATGAATATAGATAAAATTATAGAGCTGTAAATATAAACAAAGTTGAATAAACAAAGTTATAGAAATATAAACAAAGTTACAGAACTATAAATAAAAAAAATATTTATTGATATTTAAACATAAACAAAGCTATAGAATAATAAACATAATCAAAGTTATAGAAATACAAATGTAAACAAAGTTATAGAACTATAAATATAAACAGAGCAATAGAAATATAAATATAAACACAGTTATAGAAACATAATATAATCAAAGTTATATAAATACAAATATAATTAAAGTTATTGAAATATCAATAATTACACAAAGTTATAGAATTAAAAAACAAATCAGCAAAGTTATAGAACTATAAATAAAAACACAATTATATAGCTATAAATTTAAACAAAGTTATAGAGCTAATGATGTAATCAAAGTAATATAAATATAAATATAAAAAGTTATAGAACTATAAATTTAACCAAAGTTATAGAAATACAAATATAAACAAAGTTATAGAACTATATATATAAACAGAGTTATAGAAATTTAAATATAAAATAGTTACAGAAAAGTAAATAAAAACAATGTTATTGAAATATAAATATAAACGAAGCTATCGAATTAAACATATATCAACAAAGTTATAGAACTATAAATATAAACAGAATTATATAAATATAAATATAAACAAAGTTAAAGAAGTATAAGTATAAACAAAGTAATACAAATATAAATAAATTTACAAAAGTATAGATATAAAGAAATTTATAGAACTATAAACAGAAACAAAGGTATAGAAATAGAAACATAAACAAAGTTATCATCATTCTTTTTCGTTCCCTGTGGAACAGAGGGCTTAAACAGTTGCTCTCCATCGATTTCTATTCTGGGCTGTCTTTTTCAGCTGTGCCAAAGTCATTCCAATTTCCTTAGCCTCCTCTTACACTGTTCTTCTCCAAGTTATCCTTGGCCTCCCCACTTTTCTTTTCCCTTGAAGGTTCCAGTCAAGGGCACCTCTGGCTACGCTTGATTGTTCTCTTCTGAGTGTATGTCCTATCCATCCCCACTTTCTTGCCTTAATTTCTGATTGTATTAGCTGTAGTCCGCATCTTTTCCTTAGCTCTATATTTGTTATTACATCTGGCCATCTTATACGGAGGATCCGTCGGAGACATCTATTTACAAATGTCTGTAGCTTGGAGGTGATACTCTTTGAGACATGCCATGTCTCTGATCCATACAGCAAGGCTGACTTTAAATTTGAGTTAAAGATTCTGATTTTGTTCTCTCTGGATATAGCTGAGGAGTTCCATATTGGTCGAAGGTCATTAATAGCGCATCTGGCTTTATTTATCTTAGAGCAGACGTCACCATTTTTGGTTTATGAGGAATAAGAGAATAAATGGAAGATTAATAGACGGCTTTCTTCGGGAATTTTGGTCTGACACCACCCACGGTGATACATGAACACAGACTGTGTACTTCATCTCAAGGCGGTGGCACATAACACAATAATTATATCTGTTGATCTGTCTGCCATAGAAGAATCTGTATCGTTTCGATCTCTTAGTGTATTCTGACTCCGACTACAACTTTTTAAACTAGTGATATGGCATAAAATTATGCACGGAGTTATATGTATAACAATGGTATATGTGTGAATAAATAAATAATTGGTTTTCGTAGACTACATTTTAAACTATTCATTCATTCATACAGTAATACAAAATGAGAAATTTTCCACATCTGCACATAAATGATTGCGTTCACAAACACCATGAGGCAAAATAGTTTCATTTTAACAATGACGGGAAAATGTACCGTGTATATAGTTTATTTTCATTTCTAGTGTGCTTTTTCTAAATGAGATAACACATTTCGAATTGTTTCAAAACTTTTATTTACTATCAGAAGCAACTGAAATTTTCCTACATTATGTAAATCTAGCAATAGCCCGTCAGACTTGACAGGTTTTTAATTATAGTGTGCTGTTTCTGTTCCCGGATGAGCAGATAGAAGTACATTCTAAGAGTATTTTTGGTTTCTTTCCGTTATACAGTGTAATGAAACTGTTCATGAACACCGTCATTTGAACGCTTTTCTTTGTTGATTGTAACTATTTTCAGGAGAGTATATATAATGGAAAGCAAGAGGACATAGCTGGCAGACGCTGGAGCTGGGTTGGCCATGTCCTCAGAAGAGACCCCGATGCCATCACAAGAACAACTATGCTATGGACCCCTGAAGGAAAACGAAAGAGAGGCCGACCAAAAACAACCTGGCGGAGGACTGTGGAGGCTGAGATGCAAAGAATGAACTAGAGTTGGGGCACTGTACGAAGGATGGCCACCGACCGAGCAAAGTGGAATCAATTTGTTGCTGCCCTACAAGACGCCAATAGGCGTGATGGCCACTGACTGCTTTGACGGTCGGCGGCTAAGGATCAAAGAAGAAGATATATAATGGAAATAATACAATTTTTCCACACGGTTGCATTCCTCAGCTGTGACCAACGTACACACGGCGAGAATTATGTTATTTTAGATTCAATCTAAAAGTTCTTTGATGACAACATTTCGTAGCGCGTGGATTGTTTTCAAAGAGTGTTCCCTGATAATAAGTGGTTTTAACAAAAACTTTCAAGTTTTCATGATTTGTACATCGGGTGAGGGCTCATGCACACCAATTTTTACGCACTTTTTCTTTGTCGAGCGCTACTAATTTCGTGAAAGAATAAAAATAAAAACTAACCAAAATAGTTGTTTATATAACACCCACGCAGCGCAAGTTGCACACCGTGCGTTGCGCACTTTTTTTTTCTGGCGCGAGTTACTATTTTGAGTGAGACCGACCGACGTAACATACATCGGTAATTATCTTATTTGGGATTGTTGTAATTTAACATGAAAGTGGTTTTAGAAGTTCGTTCTCTTACTTTAAAATGTTATTTCAAATTTTTAAACCCCCCCCCCCCCCCCCCCCTTTTTTTTTTCTATTGCGTGGATCAAACGTGGATCTGCCTTGATTTAAATCTCGAAAAATTCGGAGTCGGGACATTTTTTACCGACTCCGACCCCAATACAAAATGACCTACTCCACGACTACTACTGCACTGCCCTGATTCCTCATAAGCTCTGGTTTCTCTTTGACATCTGTTTCTATCTCTGTGTATTTGTTTTTTTTTCGGAGGTGGGGAAGGGGGGGGGGGGGGGGGGGGGGGGGGGGGGGGGTGGGTGGGGGGGGGGGGGGGGGTGGGTGGAAGGCTTTTTGCATTGACAAGGCCTGCCTCGTTCCACGTAGACAGAAGGTCGGTCGATTATGTTAAGACGTCTAAATATAAAATGCCATGTGGTAACTATTAACGTCCACTTGAAGTAACACTTGTCGCGTGAAGTAAAACCGACTAAACATATTTTGCTTCTCTAATGCACTAATAATAAAACAGAAACAAACGTAATTATGGTAATGAAAACACCAAAGAAAGGTAAACATATCGCACCAGACAGAGGATCCTTGCAAGAGTTAAATAAATGCCTGTCTTTCAAACAGACCTGAATCATCTCATAGACTGTTCCTTACAGTAAACTAGGTCTTCAACTGTTCAGTATAATAACAATGAGCGATATCTTCAGATGTTCCGTATAGTAACAATGAACTATATCCTCAACTGTTCCTTATAATAACAATAAACTATTTCCTCAACTGTTCCGTATCAATTAAGCAATCAATCAATCAATCAACCAATCAATCAATACCCTTTAGCTCCCAGAGGAGCATAGGCCTTCAAAAAACACAATCTAAGTCCTCCTGTCACGTGCCATCCGCTCAAGTACTTTCCATGTTTTCTTCATCATTTTCACCTCTGTATCCAGTTCTCTTCTCCATGTGTTTTTTGGTCTACCTCTGCCTCTTTTTCCCTGTTGATTCCAGAAAAAGGACTGCCTTGTAATGCTATCAACAGGTTTCCTCAATGTGTGTCCTATCCATCGCCAGCGTCTTCTTCTCAACTCTTGTTCCACTGGCACTTGTCTGGTTCTTGTCATCAATTCCACATTTGTGACTTTGTCATACCATTTCAGTCCTTCTATTCTACGCAAGCATCCGTTTATAAAAGTCTGTAGCTTTTTGGTTGTTGTTTTTGTTGTTCTCCATGTCTCAGAGCCATACAATAGGACTGACTTGATATCTGAGTTGAAGATTCTTATTTTTATGTTTGACTTGATTTCTCTTGTTCTCCATATGTTTCCCAATGCAATGACAGCTCCTCTTGCTTTTTGTATTCTTATTTTGATATCACGGTCTGTCCCCCCATCTTTGTCTATATAGCTGTCAAGATATGTGTACGATTTTACATCATTTAGTGGTGTTTCTTCAAGTTCAACCTTGTTATCATTTCTTGCATTTATTCTCATAATCTGTGTCATTTCCCTGTGTATTTCCAGGCCCACTTGTTGTGATCTCTCATAGAGAATTTTCATTTAGTCTTGCATTTGATTATGGTTATGGGACAGAAGAGCCAAGTCACCAGCAAAATCCAGATCATCAAGCTGTTTAGTCAGGTTCCACTGGATTGCATTTCTGTTGTGTGATGTCGATGTTTTCATAACCCAATCTATTGCTAGTAAGAAAAGAAATGGAGACAAGAGGCATCCCTGTTCAACTCCCATTCTAATCCTAAATGGTTCTGTAAGTTGTCCCTCATGAAGAACTCTGCATGTTATGTCTTCATAGGTCTTCTTTATTAAGTTAATGATCTTTATGGGAACTGCATAATGCATCATCCATTTCTAAAGTGATTCTCTATCTGCACTGTCAAATGCCGTTTAATAGTCTACGAATCCGATGTAAAGCGGTCAATTCCATTCCAAAATTTGTTTAACTATTATTCTCATGGTGGCTATTTAGTCTGTACAGGATCTGTTTTGTCAAAAACCTGCTTGTTCATCTCTCATTTATTACAAATAAGGGAGGGAAACCTGAGGCCTGTAAACAGTAAATTAATATGAAATTAATATGAAACAAATATAAAGGTATGTTATCAGGCACTCGCAGGAAATAAAGAAGTAGAACACCAGACAACAGAAAAACAACAGACATGAGCGAGGGAAAAAAAAAAAAAAAAAAAAAAAAAAAGCCACTCATGTCTGTTGTTTTTCTGTTGTCTGGTGTTCTACTTCTTTATTTCCTGCGAGTGCCTGATAACATACCTTTATATTTGTTTCATATTAATTTCGTATTAATTTATTGTTCATCTCTCACTTGCTTGTCTATGGACTCTTTTAATCTCTCACGGATGATTCTGTTTAATACTTTTCCTGGCACTGATAGTAACATTATTCCTCAATAATTTGTGCCCTCATGTAAATTTCCCTTCTTAGGCAACTTGACCAGAAAACCTTCCTTCCATTCTGCTGGTATTTCCCCTCTCTCCCAGACTTTGCCAAGTAGATTGTACTAGTATCAATATCTATTTTGATGGCCTCTGCTGGAATGCCATCTGGACCAGCTGCTTTTAAAACTTTCAGAAGCTTTATGGCTTTCTCTATTTCTTCTCTACTTGGTCGTTCACAGCTGATTTGTAGTTCCTCGTCTGCTGGCTAGATGTCTGGGGGATAATTTGGTCTATTGAGAAAAGACTCTATTCATTACAAAAACGTGCAGTGCGCCTAATTTCAGACAAAAACCTCACACAGTGTGTAGACGCATATACATATCTTAACATATTACCACTAAGAAAGCGCCTTCTCTTCAACAAAGCCAAATTTATTCACAAAATCTTGTCACAGAATGCTCCAACGTATCTGTGGCCTATTTTCAAATACAGCGGAAGACGCAGTCAACGCTTAAATAAATTACACATGCCCAAGCCTAGGCTCGACTTATTCAAGAAAAGTAGCTTTTTCTGCTGCTCATCTGTGGAATACTCTTCCACACGACTTAAAAAATACTCTTAGTCCATATTCATTCAATCACAGACTTTTCAAATACATCATGAGTGCAGATTATATGCCATCCTAATTTCGTTATGTTCTTAAATAATTACATAACATCATATGTAGGTTTTAAAGTTAATTTTGTCCTGTTTAGTATAAATTATGATACGCATCTGTAAATCTGTGTAACTGTTATTGTACTGTTACAATGTTGGGATTTTATTTTATTGTACTTTTTTGTCATTTTATTATTTAAGTAACATTTAGGATACGTGTGAGAATAAATGGATTAACTATGGAAGAAGAGAGAAAGGAAGGGCAGAATGTTAGACGGGCCTGCGTGCCCAATTCTAAACCCTTTGAAAATAAAGTTTGTTCGTTCGTTCGTTCGTTCTATCTATCTATCTATCTATCTATCTATCTATCTATCTATCTATCTATCTATCTATCTATCTATCTATCTATCTATCTATCTATCTATCTATCTATCTATCTATCTATCTATCTATCTATCTATCTATCTATCTATCTATCTATCTATCTATCTATCTATCTATCTATCTATCTATCTATCTATCTATCTATCTATCTATCTATTAATGTTTATTTTTATTTTTATTTATTTTATTTTTACATTCATTATTATTATTATTATTCTTTTTTAATGTTAAAAACGTACTTTAATTATGATGATTATTGCAAATGTAATATTACTTTTATAATGATAAATGCCTTAATTATGCTTATAGTAAATGTGAGGATGAAAGGATATAGTATATATGATGAGAGAGAGAGGAAGGGCAGAATGTCAGACGGGCCTGCGCGCCCAATTCTTAACCCTTTGAAAATAAAGTTCGTTCGTTCGTTCGTTCGTTCCTCAAAATGTTCTGTCAATCTCTTCATTTGTTCTTGTATATTACTAAGCAATTTTCCATTCTGATCTTTTATGAGACCATTTGCCTGCTTATATTTCCCTGTTAGCTTCTTTATGTTGTTGTACAGGTCACTCATATTTCCTTTGACTGCAGCTTCCTCTGTGCCAACTTCTCTTTTGTTGTTTCTTCTTACTTCTTTGTTTGCTTCTATGTACACTTCATCAGCCTTCGCTTTGGAGCTTCTGGTTTTACTTCTGTTTAAATCTGCTTTCTTGTTTTTCCTGTCTTCTATCTTACTAATGGTTTCTGTTGTTATCCAGGCTTTGTGCAGACGTCCTCTTTTTCTCAGTACTTCTTCACATGTCTCGTTCCATATAATTTTTACTTGTTGCCAGTGGTCTTCCGTATCTGTTTTATCTTCCAGCTGTTCGAGTACTTGGTATTTGTTGGATACTGTGATTGAAAATTGTTCTCATATTTCCTGATTTCTTAGATATCCCATTATACTGTTGTCTATAGCTATATGCTGTTGTAAATTTCTTGAGTTTTAATTTTGTTTTAGCCAACAGAAGACGGTGGTCTGATACCCCATCTGCTCCTCTACATACTTTCACATCATGCAATGATGACCTAAACTTCTTTTGTATGCATATGTGATCAATCTGATTCTCAATTCTGTGGTCTGTTGATTTCCATGTTGCTTTATGTATTCTCTTATGTGGAAATATGCTTCCTCCTATAGCTAGTTGATTTGAAGCAAACACAGAAGTTAGCTAATAGTTCCCCATTCTCGTTCATCATACCTAATCCATGCTTTCCAACGATTTCTTCAAATCTGGTGTTGTCTGTTTCTATTTTCGCGTTTAGGTCTACATCAAAATTGTGATGTACTTTCTATTCTTTTTGTCCAAGACATTTTGTAGTCTGGTGTAAAAGTCTTCTTTCTCAGATTCTTCTTTATCATTTGTTGGTGCATAACACTGGATTCTGTTTATATTTACTTTCTTTTTCTCTGATTTAAACCTTGATGTTATAATTCGGGGTCCCATTGCGTCCCACTCTATAAGTGCCTTCTGTGCTTCCCTAGACAGCATTATAGCCACCCCTTCACTGTGGTGGGCTCTTTCCTCCTCATGTCCTGAGGGTAACACCATTTCTCCTGTGATCAATCTCCGTCTAATAACAATGAGCAATATCTTCAACTGTTCCGTAAAATAACAATAAACTATATCCTCAACTGTTCCTCAACTGTCGCAAAGTGTTCGGAGTGAGGGAGGCAAGGGAAAGTAACCCACCACGAAAAAGTAGAAGACAAATTAAAATAGAAGAAATCAGGAAACAGAAGAAGCATGCCCGAAAACTGTTCAAGAACGCAGTTGCCACAGAGAAGGAAGGGTTACGACACGCTTGGCCTGAAAGGCCAACATAATGTCCTTTGTAGAGCAGAAAGGTTGTGCAGGAAGAGAAGGAAGACTCGAAGGGATAGGGAAAGATTCTTCAGGGAGCCCTTCAAGTTTGCCAAAGAACTGTTTGAGCAGCCACGGTATGGTACGCTAAACATCAGAAACGAAGACCTGGAAGAACACATTAGAATGACATTCAGATGGTCGCAAAGATGAGTCGCTAAGCAGCATGTCGGGCCTTAAATGGCCGAGTAAGCCAGGAGCTGAATTTAACACCAAGCCCCCAACGGTGCAAGAGGTAGAAAGCATTGTCCAGAAAGCTCGGTGCAAGTCAGCTCCAGGTCCTAATGGGGTTCCATATGTGGTGTATAAGAGATGCCCTGAGGTGCCCAAACGACTGCTCCGTTTACTGAAGAATGCATGGAAAACCCAGCTTGTAAGCAAGGAATGGAGAAAAGAGAACGGAGTCTACATCCCGAAAGAACAAAATTCCACAGACATCAGTCAGTTCAGGCCAATCTCACTACTCAATATGGAAGGGAAGATATTCTTCTCAGTGATGGCGAAAAGACTCACTACATACCTTCTGGCAAATGGATATATTGACACTACCATTCAGAAAGGAGGTATCCTAGGTACACCAGGATGTCTAGAGCATGCCACAATGATCTGGGAAGCAATCCAAAAGGCAAAATCTGACAGAACAAACCTCCATGTAATCTGGTTCGATCTAGCGAATGCTTATGGATCCGTTCCACACCAGATGTTGTGGCAGGCCCTACAAATGTATCATGTTCCACAAGAGATTGCAGCAATGCTGAAGCTGTATTTCGCAGGGTTTTCTGTCAGATTTTCAACCAGAGAGTACACAACGAAGTGGATTGGCCTTGAAGTTGGAATTGCGATGGGATGTACCATCTCTCCGATACTATTCATGATGGCTATGCAGGTAATCCTCAATGCGGCTGAAGGAATGGCTATAGGTCCAAAGCTCGGTGGAATGTATCACATGCCACCGCTCAAAGCATTCATGGATGACACAAAAATTCTGACATGAGATGAACATCAGGCCCAGAGGATGTTAGCACGCCTGGATGAACTAGTCAGCTTGTGCAGAATGAGCTTCAAACCCAAGAAGTCGAGAAGCCTATCAGTCAGGAAAGGGAAGATAGCAGAGGTCACGTTCATGGTTTCCAACCAAAGAATCCCTACTGTCATTGAGGAACCTGTTAAAAGTCTTGGCAGGGTGTACGATGCCTCATTAAAAAACTCGAAGGCAGTGCAACAGACAATAGAAATGGCAGACAGAGGACTACAGATCATAGACCACAGCAGACTCCTGAGAAAGTTCAAACTGTTGTGCCTCCAGTTCATGTTGATACCGAAGTTGCTGTGGCCACTGCTTATATATGAAATAAGCACCAGTACAGTGGAAGCTATAGAGCAGAAGGTCAACAAGTTCATGAGAAAAAGGCTAGGGGTATCACCAGGTCTGTCAGATGTAGCACTGTACTGCAAAAAGTCAAAACTTCTGCTTCCCTTCAAGTCAGTTGTTGAAGAGTATAAAGTTGGAAAGGCAAGGCTTGCAATGATGCTACGCGAGTCAGCTGATGACGTGGTTAAGTCCATTCAGCCCACACTGAAAACGGGAAGGAAATGGAGAGTGGAAGAAGCTGTTGATGCTGCCCAAGAGTCAATCAAACTGAGGGAGGTAATCGGATAGACACAAATGAAAAGACTGGGATTTGGTCATGGAGAAACCCGCTGGTGGTCCAAGGCATCAGGTAGGGAGCGCAGAGACATTGGTAGTTCAGGAGGTACGAGGAGCTGAGAATGATAAAAGGTTGCAAAAAGCAGTGCAGCAGGTCCAACAAGGCCAATGGATACATGGGAAGGAGCCCTGCAAAGGTCCTTGATATGGAATGAAAAATGGCTTTATGGCACCTCTTAGGCTCAGCTTCGTTGTTAGATCAATGTATGACCTGCTGCCGTCGGCCATAAACCTTGTGAAATGGGGAAAGTCGAATGATGAGCAGTGCCCCCTGTACAAGGGGAGGCAGATACCTGAACACGGTCTCTCAGCGTTTAAGGTGTCATTTGGGCAAGGGCGATACACTTGGCGCCATAACAAAGTGCTAAATGAGCTTGCTGCGACAATAGATCTAGCAAGGATGAAGGCGAATAGCAAACCCAGGCCGAGCACCGCAAATACATACTTTCTGAGGGCAGGAAAGTCAGCACACCCCAAACCGAGTAAACCTGGTAGCAGTTTACCATCTCTTCTTGCCTGTGCAAACGACTGGGAGATGGCGGTAGACCTACCTGGACGAGGGGCTTATCCAGAGAGAAACAGAAAATCGCGGAGACGGCCGGATACAGTGCTTCATTCTTCAGCAACGCTTCAGGTCATACTGATTGAACTGACAGTGCCATTTGAATCCAGATTGGACGAGCAACATTCCTTCAAAGCGGCCAAGTATAGTGATCTGGCCGCGGATCTGAGACACGATGGGTTCACTGCACGGGACATGGCTGTTGAAGTGGGCGCAAGAGGGCTTGTGGCTGCATCAGTGTATGATTTATTGAAACTGTTGGGGTTGAGGGGACAGTCGAGAACAAGGGCAATGAAGAGGCTTAGTGAAACTGCCGAAAAGGCATCAGGCTGGCTGTGGAACAACCGCAATGGGCAGTGGAAATCGTGAGAATAAACGCTGTTGTACAGAAAACACCAGGATTTTTTCTAAGTCCACATTATGTTGAGTTTTTTGGTGTACTAGTGAAAGGACTGTAACTGAGGGGCAACAGGCGGCGTGTATTATAAGAGGTGTCAGGCACAGAATTTCAGTGGCTAGCGCGCAGTGACTAGCCTCGTCGGCTTTGCGCAGGTGTCTTAGTGATGTACGACGGAACGAACGGAATAATTTGTCTTATCTTTGTTACTTTCACAACTGCCTCCACGGCTGGCAGAGTTGTGTATTTAAAGTTGCTACCATAAGTGAAATGGGTTCATTTTCGATACAAGACAACAGGAGGCTGAGACGCTTGTGAGTCATGACCCAAGTGGGCCCGCCCCCTTATAGCGTAAAGGAGTATATCGGGTCGAAACACTTGTCGGACGGGGGGACTCCTTCTAATGATCAGATTGCCTCCTGTTGTATCGCTCTGTAAAGAGTTTCCTATCTTATCAATGTTCTGTACAATGAAAAGAATCGTGAATACCCAGAACAGTAAAATTATGGTACATTAATACCAATAAGTCACAACATAATAAAGAGTTGATAAAGATTAATTACAAAGTTTTCTGCAATGTCCAGTCTTAGAACACACAAACTCTGCAGATTTGACCACATAACGTTAAATTTTGTGTAAGTTCGACTGAAGAATTGGCTAGCATTTAGAGAAGTAACTTAACCATCATCTGTACTATTAAAGTTTACAGTGAAGCCAGAATGAGAAATGTTGGCATAAAAAAAAACAAAAAACAAAAACAAACTAGTAACTACATCCTGCAACGAACATATGGAGATACACAAAATAACTTGCTTTGGCTATCTCTTTAGAATGAAACCGAGTTCATTTACCGTTACACGCAAAGGGTAGTAGAAAATCTGGTTTTAAGGCACGAAGAAATCCAAAAACAGCATGAGTTCACATCAGCTGATACGACATGCTTGGATGAACAGCGAAAACCTCAGCTCATCAGGCCGCTTTAAAGCGAGAGTTGACCAAAGCAATGCACAATACAGTGACAACGAGGATCCACCTGTGGCAAGACACGACAAACTAAGACTCTTCTAACATATCAAAGATGTGTTATAAGTGTTCTAACATATCATAGACGTGTCACGAATCTTCTAACATAACAAAGATGTGTCAGAAATCATCTAACATATCAAAGACGTGTCACGAATAGTCTAACATATCAAAGATGTGTCATAAATCTTTTACCATATTAAGGACGTGTCACGAATCGCCTAATATATCAAAGACATGTCATGAATGTTCTAACATATCAAAGACTTGTAATGAATCTTCTAACATATCAAAGATGTGTAATGAACCTTCTAACATATCAAAGACGTGTAACAAATCTTCTAGCATATCAAAGACATGCCATTAATCCTCTAGCATATCAAGGACGTGTCATGAAACTTCTAACATATCAAAGACGTATCATGAATCTTCTAACATATCAAAGACGTGTCATGAATTTTCTAACAAAGCTTTGCAGAAAAATGGTAAAGAATACACACACCCGTCTAATAAATGCAAAAATTTACAAACAGATAAACGTATTCTTCTTCTTCTTCTTCCTCGTTCGCCCTGAAAAGGACGGTGGTTGCGCTGTGTCTGTTTACGCCTAAGCTGTGATATCTGCACCTTTCGGTCGACACATCCGACTTCAGCACGGCATTTTTTTAGGGACCGGGTTTGCCTTCCCATTGCGATCCGCACTCGCTCAGCCAGACTGCACTGCTGCAGACTGTTTCCAGGACCACCACGTGGAGGTGGAGTGCGGTCTTGACCAGCTCTGGTTCGCTGGTCCTGATGCAAGCAGTACAGCTATGGGTCGCTGACTGCATTCACTATTGTTGCATCTTGGGGTCCCATAAACGTATTCATAAATGGATTGTTTCAGGGTCGTATAGACGAAGATCTCCTTGGGGTTTATGAAGAGACAAAGCAAGAATTGGACTACTGTAACGTCAGGCATTATTTCGTACACGGCGACTATTATTAGATTGTGCTTGGGTCTGGCCACCTAATCATGTATAACTTATTGCCACTGAAACCACTACTGCAAGATGATGTGGATGCTTGTACAGGTTTCCTGCAAGAGGATCAGCTACATTGGAGGTTCCATGCTCCACAATGAGAGAACAAGAAAATGATGAAATGATGATGTGAAGAACGTATTAAAAGAAAACTTCTGGTGTTCAGAGACATAGAAGATGTAAAGATACACAGACAGACAGACAGTTTGATAGACAGACAGTTTGACAGACAGACAGCAATAGAGATGACAGACTGTAAGATAGATGACAGACTGTAAGATAGATGACTGACACCAAGATAGATGACTGACATCAAGATAGATGACTGACATCAAGATAGATGACAGACACCAAGATAGATGACTGACACCAAGATAGATGACTGACAACAAGATAGATGACTGACACCAAGATAGATGACAGACAACAAGATAGATAACTGACACCAAGATAGATGACAGACAACAAGATAGATGACAGACAACAAGATAGATGACTGACATCAAGATAGATGACTGACACCAAGATAGATGACTGACACCAAGATAGATGACTGACAACAAGATAGATGACTGACACCAAGATAGATGACAGACAACAAGATAGATAACTGACACCAAGATAGATGACAGACAACAAGATAGATAACTGACACCAAGATAGATGACAGACACCAAGATAGATGACAGACAACAAGATAGATAACTGACAACAAGATAGATGACAGACAACAAGATAGATGACAGACAACAAGATAGATGACAGACAACAAGATAGATGACAGACACCAAGATAGATGACAGACAACAAGATAGATAACTGACACCAAGATAGATGACAGACAACAAGATAGATAACTGACACCAAGATAGATGACTGACAACAAGATAGATAACTGACAACAAGATAGATGACAGACACCAAGATAGATGACAGACAACAAGATAGATAACTGACAACAAGATAGATGACAGACAACAAGATAGATGACAGACAACAAGATAGATGACAGACAACAAGATAGATGACAGACACCAAGATAGATGACAGACAACAAGATAGATGACAGACACCAAGATAGATGACAGACACCAAGATAGATGACAGACAACAAGATAGATGACAGACACCAAGATAGATGACAGACACCAAGATAGATGACAGACAACAAGATAGATGACAGACACCAAGATAGATGACAGACACCAAGATAGATGACAGACAACAAGATAGATGACAGACACCAAGATAGATGACAGACAACAAGATAGATAACTGACAACAAGATAGATGACAGACACCAAGATAGATGACAGACAACAAGATAGATAACTGACAACAAGATAGATGACAGACAACAAGATAGATGACAGACAACAAGATAGATGACTGACACCAAGATAGATGACAGACACCAAGATAGATGACAGACAACAAGATTGATGACTGACAACAAGATAGATGACAGACAACAAGATAGATAACTGACACCAAGATAGATGACTGACAAGAAGATAGATAACTGACAACAAGATAGATGACAGACACCAAGATAGATGACAGACACCAAGATAGATGACAGACAACAAGATAGATAACTGACAACAAGATAGATGACAGACAACAAGATAGATGACAGACAACAAGATAGATGAATGACAACAAGATAGATGACTGACAACAAGATAGATGACAGACAACAAGATAGATGACTGACACCAAGATAGATGACTGACAACAAGATAGATAACTGACAACAAGATAGATGACTGACACCAAGATAGATAACTGACAACAAGATAGATGACTGACACCAAGATAGATGACTGACACCAAGATAGATGACTGACATCAAGATTGATGACTGACACCAAGATAGATGACTGACACCAAGATAGATGACTGACATCAAGATTGATGACAGACAACAAGATAGATGACTGACACCAAGATAGATGACTGACAACAAGATAGATAACTGACAACAAGATTGATGACTGACAACAAGATAGATAACTGACAACAAGATAGATGACAGACACCAAGATAGATGACTGACAACAAGATAGATGACAGACAGCAAGTCCAGATGACAGACAACAAGACCAGATAACAGACAGCAAGACAGATAACATACAGCAAGATTAGATGACAGAGAGTAAGACAGATGACAGAGAGTAAGATAGATGACAGAGAGTAAGACAGATGACAGAGAGTAAGACAGATGACAGAGATTAAGACAGATGACAGAGAGTTAGATAGATTATACAGTTTTATAACACATTTGCGTATACTTACAGAATTTGGATATAGCAAAGGCAGCGGCGCAGCTAAAACTGGAACCAAGATAGGTATCCACAGGATATGAAACTTCCAAAATTGTCGTATACAGCTCCGTACAGCCGCCTTGTTCATGTTGGCAGTCCTAGATTTCGAACTCTTCGGAAATTCCCAGTGAATGTTGTTGATTAATTTTCATCAGTTTCAGAACTTCCCGTTTATTTACTCGGCGGCTTGAGTAAGTGTCCCACTTGAAAAGTTAGCAATTGTTTAACGATTGATTGTTATCGAAATTCTCTTCTTAGACACAAAATATTGTTCATCAAAATTCTCATCTGGAACACAAATTATTGTTCATCAAAATTCTCATCTACAACACAAATTATTGTTCATCAAAATTATCTTATAGAACACAAATTGATCATCAAATTTTATTTAGAACACCAATTATTGTTCATTAAAATTTACTTTTAAAACAAAAACTATTGTTCATCAAAATTCACGTTTAAAACACAAACTACTGTTAATCAAAATTCACTTTTAAAACACAAACTATTTTTCATCAAAATTCATATTAAAAAACAAACTATCATTCAATAAAATTCACTTTTAAAACACAAACTATTGTTCATCACAATTTGCTTTTAAAACACAAACTATTTTTCATCAAAATTCACTTTAAAAAACAAACTATCATTCAATAAAATTCACTTTTAAAACACAAACTACTGTTCATCAAAATTCCCGTTTAAAATACAAACTAGTGTTCATTGAAATTCACTTTTAAAACACAAACTATTGATCATCAAAATTCTCTTATAGAACATAAATTATTGATGATATTGTGCACTTCTTCATAGAGAATTGACTACAGCCACAAACAACATTGTACTTTAGTGAGAAATTTACAAGCTACAATTACTAAGACCGTCAAATTCCATTCAGTAACTGCAGTTAGAGTCCCTAAGAAAAGTGTTTATGACACATAAGGAAGGGAAACGCGAGGCCTGTAAACAGTAAATAAATATTAGACAAACATAAAGGTCATGCCCATGATAAATTTCCGGTGTTACGTCTTGCGGTTCGCACTAAAGACCCGTCATCGAAACATCATTTTTTTGGTGATGCCTACATGGCAAGGAGGATAGTATGATTCGCTTGCATGGCTAGGCGGGGTTGTTGCACGGAGGGTCCTGGGTTCGAGTCCTGGGTAAGCCACTCACGTCTGTTGTTTTTCTGTTGTCTAGTGTTCTACTTCTTAATTTCTTACGAGTGCCTGAAAACATACCTTTATGTTTGTCTAATTTTTATTTACTAAGAAAAGTGTGTATGATCAATATTACAGAAATAGAATGAGACAAGTACCAAGGCACCGAGGAATGACGGGCTATGATGAACTCATCGATTAGCATCACAATGAAGCCTTGAAACCCTCAGGCAGATAAAAGGGAGGAATACCTCAAAACACGAGAATCATGGGATAATCTCAGAAGGTTCGAGAAGGCTCCAAGGGAATAAGACAGGATGCACAAGAAGTGAGGATGGAAAGATTCTTGACTGAAAGCTTACCTCCCAAAAGGATATGAAAGAAGCGGCCGCAGAAGTAAATTGTAACAGTTTCAATTGATTTGATACTGTTTCAACTAAATGTAGACATTAATAATATCTGATAAAAGATGGTCCTTAGAAATGTGGACCATAATGACAAGAATAATGCTGGTTGAACTTTGTTGCCGTGAAGCACGGTGA
Source organism: Oreohelix idahoensis (assembly GCA_024509875.1). NCBI lineage: Eukaryota > Metazoa > Mollusca > Gastropoda > Stylommatophora > Oreohelicidae > Oreohelix > Oreohelix idahoensis. The sequence goes on from JAMPIV010016378.1 coordinate 40,631, forward strand.
GGAGAAGAACTCTGCTGTGGTTAGAAATGTGATCATCCTGCTTGCAAGATCTGTCGCACTAACTGTCTATGGCCTTCTGCACAAAGAGTAAAACTGCAAAGAGCTATTGTGACCGCTTGACATACACTACGGTACCATTACTACGTGTTAAAAACCACATAAAATGAGAAATAACTACGTTAAAAGCAGTTAAAGCATTTGTGCACAAAACACAGTATCGTGACAAGTTCACGGCTTTGAGAGAAGCTGTCCCAGAACAACAAAATAGTAAATGCATGTTTTTCAATGGAAAGTTTTGTGAGAAGTTGCTAATCTGGGTTTTTTCCCGTTGTTAAAGAGAGAGCCGTGTGAAAAAAGTCGAAAAGCTGAGGAACCGTATGCAAATGTAGATGTTTTGTACCGTGTGAAAAATAAAACATAGTGTGAAAATTGGCGGGAAAAAATAGTGGCCTGTATAAATAGAAGAGATGTGGGCGATAGGAAGGATTCCAGGATTTTACAGATAGTGATAGGTGAACTGCGTCTTCGAGATTATCAAGACGAGTTTATATTTTCTTCTGTTCGATACATTTTCATGTTGGATTTACATTTTCAATTTTTGGATACTCACTATTTTGTGTAAGCAAGAAATTAGTACTTCACCATTGTTTCAATAACATTGCTGTTCCAAATCACGTTAATAAACTATATTTTATTTTTCTACATTGCTGAGTTTTCTTTGGAATATTACAATGGATTACTTTGACAAACCATTATACGATGTTGCTTTTCACTAAACATAAAAAGGGTACGAACGAATACTGGGAAAAAAGATAAACTAAGGCCAAGAAATTCCATCTCAGGCGGAAAGGCCTGTAACGACTTGAACCAGAACGTACAAGAGTTAGCGCACGTCAAAATATTTACCTGCGCACAACACAATTAACTGAACTGACCCGTCCAACTGACGGACACAGACATTCTCACATTGATGTTGTAACCAGCCCGGTCACACTATACTACTAGGTCAAAACCTGCAAGTAGAATCACTAAAAATGAGAATTCTTGAATGCAACAAATCTTCAGAACTTATTACAAGTGTTCCTCGTTATTACATGACTGAACCAAGCTGATACTACTACACGGAAGCCATTCATAAACATCATCATCAATCATTACCACGCCCAGGGGTCACAAGATAAATATAAACCCTGCAACCAGGATTGTTTTCTATTTCTTGTGTCCGCGTGTTTCATTTTAGAATTGTGACTCACATGTGGGCGTAATTGTATCCTATAAGTCTACCTTGTTCTCAGTTCTCGAGTCGCGTCCTTATCAACTACTCGGTTTGGTCATCTGTCTCTTTTCAAGCATTTGATGTGACCCATCTATGTCCATCTGTTACGTTTTTCTTCTGGTTAAACGGTAAATAAAATATTATTTCGATTTGTTTCCAGGTATGTAGTGTTTTCTTCATTTTCAGCCTGTGTCACGGGTTGCCTCCCCTTAGCTCTGCAGTAGTGGTCCAACAGTGGCCAAAACCTAGAGTATCTAATGTGGGCCTTCAAATGTGTCTACCTTCGCACAAGATTACTCTTGGCAGAATTGTAGATAGAAGGATACTGATGCTTTTACCTCAAGGCATTTTCCACAAGATATTAAGAAATCGAGAACAATGCTGCTTGAGGCCGAGCAAATGTTAACTCAAGTATCTGCAGTCAAGTTTTGTGCAGGATAGGGTTATCTTATAATTCTTTAGCACGCTCAAGTTCCCAGCTGAGTTAATTCAACGAAATTCCTCTTATCATTATTGTACAGCTCTGCTTAAGTGTATTTAAGAAATTGTCTGAGACATACGGATATAGTACATTCAAAATGGTTAAATCAACTTTAGATTTGTCTTTATACAAGTAACAAATGTAATAATCAATCATGTCTTAACAGTTATAAAAATGAATAATAGAAAAAAGTTATCATCACTGGGTGATGTTATGGCGTTAAAAATTGGATAGTTCACTTGGCAGCTTTTATGTTTCTACTTAGCTGCACATGGGTTTGTCTGTTCTGCTCCAGCTGATGTTTGGTTCTTTGTAGACGGATGCCTCATTCACACTCGTCACTGGTCAAGTTTTAAAGTTGTAGCACGTTCCAATAAGTGTCATCGAGTAAGTACCAAACTGGTCCCGTCTGATGATGGTGTCTAGCGTCGACTTCAGGCCACATAACCCTCACTTGTTCCAGAGAAAGTACATTCAATTTGTAGCACCGACTAGTGTCACAATAGAAGAGAACAAATACCCTCCTGAGTATTGCGTTTTCCAACACATACTTATGTGCCCCCCTCTTCTTATTCCACTATCCCATCTATCTCAGAACTTTATCCTTGAAGAGAATAATCTTAATCCAATTGAGCGAAAACTTTCTTTACATTTACATTGAATAGATTTATGTTTAACTTTACATTGGTTGAAAAGGTTAATAGTATAGATTGAATATGTTTTTATTTACATCTACACTGGTTGAAAATGTTAATTATATAATAAACATGTACATTATTTCTTTCATCATTCACTTCCTGCACCATATAGAACTTGGGACTACCTCTGCTTTTAGTTCTCTACGATCATTGTTTCAAACCAGTAGAAGAGAGGGACAACAATTACATCAGTTACGTCTGCCCAAACCTAGGATCGACCTGTTCAAAAAGAGTCCAGCTTACTCTTGAGCCTACTTATGGAACAGCCTTCCACACCACCTAAAAAGCCTACCTGCACAATATTCTTTTAACAAAGCACTTTTCAAACACTTCCTCAACACTGATGATCTACCCCCATAGAAACAGCATTTGCATGTCAACATCGCATCCATAGTTCAACATTTCCTTTCCTCTTCCGCTCGTTTTTTGTGAATAATTTGTTTTATATCCATGTAATATTATTATTATATTCACTTTAAAATAATATTATATAATGTAATGTATGTGGGAATGTACCCACATTATACTGTACTTTAGAAATTTGAGTCTTTTTTGTTTTTACTGCTCAAAGACTTTTCCTGCCACAGAAGTGCGTAAGAAAGTGTTATTATTATTATTTCATTTTCCACCAAGAATGTGTGGACAAAAGCGAGAATGTGTTTATGTAATTTTTGTATTGATGATTGATAACACATTCAAAAATACAGATTAATTGTAGACGGATTGACCGCATGAGTGAGTGTCGGTATATAGAATTTCTTTATTTTTATTTATTGTTTTATTTATTTTATTTTATTATTACTTTTTTTCCCCAATGACTAGTTTCAAAAAAAAAAAAGAAAAAAACCTACTCATTTTTTTTATTAGGATTGCATACTGTAAATGAATGCTGTTATGGTAACTTTATAATATTGCATGCCTTTAAATTAATGCTTAAAGTATCATGTGGGAATGAAAGGATATAGTATGCAAGATTAATGAGAGTGGAAGGGCAGAATGTTAGACGGGCCTGCGCGCCCAATTCTTTACCCTTCGAAAATAAAGCTCGTTCGTTCGTTCTCTATAAGAAACTCGCATAAAGCAGTCACCAGCCCTTGCAGTGGAGGTTCATGAAATCATCATTCTATATGCTGAGGTTGCCAGCCTCAAATGACTTGAACACCCTTTTAACAATTTTTACATATTAATAATCACATGTCTATATATACATATTATTTCACGCGTTAATAAAGCAAAATATAGAAATATAGATTTACAACTTACTCCAAATTGACTTTGGGATCACAGACAGACTGCTGGCTCAGAGAAATAGCTAAGGCAACTTGTTGAAGATGCGTCTTACACGTGTTCTGGGGTTGTTACTTTATAATAAGCTCCCACTTTGACTCCGTGTTTCAGATTCCTTAGATTCCGGTTTTCCTTGCTAATAATAGTAGAATTTTCTTGGGCTTTTAAGTCCTCAAGAGGCTCAAACAAGTCCGGTCCGATAAATGAATTCTGATTCTATTATTAACTCTGACAGCTCTAGTTGCCTCTTGACGAGTTGAATTTCACAGTGCTTTCAGCCGACTAAAGTGTCAGGTTATATTGCAACTTTCGTCCCACGCACGTTGTTGTTTACTATTAGACAAGGCTCCAATAAGAAATGTTGTTATGTTTACATCTCGAATGCCTGGCAGTAGTTACAATCATGTGTGGTTTGATGGCGTCTATTCAAAAACTTTCCTCATAGGAAAATTCTGCATGTTATTTAAAAGGTCATTTTCCGCATAAGAAGTTGTTGTATCCGTCGATTCGCGTTGATAATGGCATTACAACTCCCTACATTATCACAAATAATGTCCTCGTAACACTTCTGTCCGGAAGTTATTACAACATGCCATCTTTCAGGTGCATGTCTGTAATATATCCGCAGACGGGTAATTTATCTCCCCGTCCTTGTGCAAACACCGACCCTCGTGTAACCATCTGGGCTGTGACTCTTTGCGACAGTAATTAGGGAATCCCAATCGCCATATCAGCGCTAAATAAACGTGCTGGTCGTACGTCGTGCTTATCCGGCGCGGCCAAGGTTTGGTACACGAGAATTTTACCAACATGACTTTTGGTCAATATCGCATCACTTGTCAACTCTCTCAGCACGGATGGTCAGGTAAACACACAATACGAATGATTACGGAGAAGAAGTGCAACCAATCACTCTAAAATAACAATATTGCTGGAGAGGAAAAAAAAGCTAAACAAATTATGTGACATTCAGGAGCTGTTGGTAGATAAACTCTACATTACTATCAACATTTTACACAGGTTTTCTTAACCGGGGTATCACGGAACCCTGGAGTTCCGCGAGACGTTTCTATGAGTTCCGCGAGAGATCATGATTGAAAGAAAAAAGTTTTTTTTGCGCTCCGGGCGATATTAATGATCGCAGTGGTGGACAGTTACCACGCAGCTATTTATGGCAGTGCACAATACGACTGCATTCACTCTTGCAATACCATATATCTGTGATAGGGAGGGCGTTAGATGATGATGCTGTTGTGATATGTGATCACTTTCTTGCAATCTCGCACCGACCCGAACAACAATAAAACTCTCGATTCTAAGGCAGGGGCTGTAATTATTCACACAACCCTATCAACAACAACAAACACATATAGCAAACGTTATAGAGTAAACCAAACGAAACAAAACACCTAGCCAGTGCTCAATTGCTAACGTGTTCAGGGCATCTTCAGATCGACTCTGGTTTCTTACTCTGGTTTCTTTAGGGCGACTGACGAAAAAACAGGCCTCTGCTGGCCAGCGCACTTCTTTTTATAGGTCGCTAGGCCTAATCACTCAACGTAGTGCGCGCGCGTAGTAATTGGGCCAAGCAATAACATACGCGATGGATGCTCTAGAAGGAGCGAAAACACAAATATAAAACACAACTATTTCTAGGCTTTATTGTGGCCCAGTAATATATCTTCTTCTTGAAGATGTTGTGGTAAAAAAGCAGTGAACCACGGAGACAATGGCGATGACAAGATGGCGCTGTTAAACAAGAGACGCCATAACGATTACAAGATGGCGCGGCTTGTGGCGAGAGGTTTTATTTGGCTTTAAGATCAGTATAGTACTGACAATTACAGAAATTGAATTTCTGCAGAAAATGGTGAAGTCCCAGTGTCTGAGAGAACTACTGGTATCACAAATTAGTTACGGCTGTGAATGTTCTGATCTCGAAACAATAGTAGAGAGGAGACCGACATAAAGTGCCACCTCCGCTGTGTAACTAACTGTGATATCAAAAAAACAAGGAAACAGATGTTGCTTAACAATGATAAAATTGACAAGTCTTCAAATACAATTTCCTAAGTATTTATTTAGTATATACACTATCTACTCTTGTGCTGAAGGGTGAATGTTGAAAAAAATGAAATGTAATGAATTTGTAAGTTTACATATGATTTACAAATATTTATATTTATATATATATATATATGTAAATAAATATTACAACAAGTTTTCCAATTGTAGGAACAAAAATTATATCAGCTGTGCTGTTAATTAAGGATATAACACTTATCAGCTATGTTGTTATTTTTGTCTCTTGCTATGCTAATTTCACTTTCTCATCACTGACAGTTTCTATGCTCACAATGCCGACAGAAATGGTACTAATGTGTACTCATCTCTCTTAAGTCTGTTCTGCTTTGTTTGGTTCACACACTCCTGCTGAGGCTCGTTACTTTAGCCCACCCAAGACTGAGGGGGACCAAAGATGTAGAGTCTGGTCAACCTCTATGCTCCTGCAGAGTTCCAGGCAGCGGGATTGACTCGAACATACGACCTCAGGTTTTTTAGGACACAAATAAACCTGTAACAAAGCAAAAATAGGGGCTAATTTCTGTCCTCAAGCCCACCTATTTCTAGTGTGAGTGAAATGAGCGTGTCTCAGATGTATGCATGTAGGATGAATGACAACATGGCTCAGTATGATTTAGCAATAGCGAGACAAGACAGGTGTCTACTTGCAAAACATTCTTTCTGATAAACTAATGCATGGATACATTCAATAATATAGATTCAATACATGAATACATTTACTACATTAATACATTCCATAATATAAATCAATACATGAATAAATCCAATAATATGTACACCTAGGTGTGATACAACAATGTCCTTCCCCCTATACTATATCACGCCCTCTCTGACAATAGCTGGTAACATATATCCTAACAATATTGTTATGTTCTTATGATAGGAGTATATGAGACGAGGACTGTTTGGTGATATATCAGGTTGGAGTTATAGGAGACAATAGATTGGAGTTAGATGCGACAATAGATTGAGTCCTGACAAGGACTGTTTTGGTTATATTGCAGTTGGTCTTATCTGAGACAATAGATTGAGTTAGATGAGACAATAGATTGAGTCCTAACAAGGACTGTTTTGGTTATATTTGCAGTTGGTCTGAGATAATAGACTGAAGTCGTGTGAGACAATAGATTGAGTTATAGGAGATAATAGATTGAGTTAGATGCGACAATAGACTGAGTCCTGACAAGGACTGTTTTGATTATATTGCAGTTTGGAGTTATCAGAGACAATAGACTGAAGTTATAGACTGACAATAGATTGAGTCCTAACAAGGACTGTTATGGTTATATTTGCAGTTTGGAATTATCAGAGACAATAGACTGAATATAGGAGACAATAGATTGAAGTATGAGTCCTATTAGTCTTCATCTATTCACTTAATTCCCCCAAGATACAATCAGTAACCTGATAGGTAGTATAATGACACACAACAAATACCAACGGTTATCGTAAATATATTTACCCTCCTAAGATTTTAAACTGGCCAGGTTTTGACGCGACTTAGTGAAGTAGGTTGCAGGTCGATGCCCTCAGGTAAGTTATAAATCAAAGTGACAGCTTCTTCCCCTTCAGTCAGTCGGTATCTCTGGCGTCAAGTTCGGGATTGCGTGGTTAGCATAAAATCCGCCCGATTATATAGTCAGGTAAATACTTGAGGAAAGCTTTCGGTTGGTTCCTGGCGGAGCAAAATGATTGGTTTCCTCCGGTTTTGTACCTGGTCTCATACAGCCTAATTTTATTCAGTTTTTAGCCGCCATCTTGCGTGAACTGCGTGAACAGTATAATTTATTCTGTCTCAGAGACTGGTGAACGGTGCAAGTTGATTGGTTGAAGCAAATCTGTATCTCGACATAGTGATTAACAAAGTAGTGGGTTACACTTCGTTTCACGACACGGCTACATATCATTAGCATCTTGTAGAGTAGACATTTTGTCACTGATAGCCACACCTGCTTTGCAGTAGTGGTCCATCAGTGGCCAAAACGCAAGCGTATTTGAAATGGGTCGTCAAAGATGTCTATTTTCGCAAAAGATTACTCTTGGCAGAGTTGTAGATAGAAGGGTAATGACACTTCTATCTCAAGGTGTTTCACAAGATATTTCCGAAGTCAAGAACAATGCGGTATTGGCAGGGCAATTGGTAAAAGGTCCGTCGCCTTTTTTGAAGATCTAAGCAATGGTTATATCCCGTACAAGCCAACAGCTGGTGTAAATCCAGTGAAATTGCTTTCTAAGAATTAGCTCTATATATGTGCATATATGTCTAAGTGCAGATTTTTAAAGAGTATTGCTCATACGTATGCTTTCACACTTGTAATAACCGAATCAACTATGATTGTTATGTTTTAAAATAATATGTAACACATTTAATAATCAATTAGTTTGAACAGGTTAAGATAAATAGAATGATGGTGAACTTTAGTTGTGAATCAAATTTCTCGTCATTGAGACGTGGGTTGAGGATTTAAATTTAAAATTAAAACTCAGTTTTAATGTCCGGTTGATGGTGACTGTTAGTTAGCACTTACCTTATATGAGCGAGTCATGCAGCCTTGGTTTTCGCCAAGTCTGTTGTGATGATGACACTTCAAAGTCTAGTAGCTTCATTCCTCAAACGGTCTGATAGCTTAGGACCACGATCCAAAAATTTGGGAACACAATCCCCTCGCACAATTTTGAATGGACGTAGCACTTTATTAGATGCTTCGAATCACTTGGTATGGAAATTTTATTTATCCCTCTTATGACGGGTGTTCTGTGAATCACTTGGTCTAGCAAATGTTAGTAATCCTCTTATGACGGGTGTACTAATTCCTTAGGTATCCAGACTTGTTATTTAAAATGCGGGTTTTACTTTTTAGGTTTTAAGTTGCCCAAATACTTTTGTCCTGGTCCTGTAAGTTTCCAGTCTCTGTATTTACATATGCGGGTTTACTTAAAAGTTTTAAAGTTGCCCACATACTTATGATATGTCACTTATAATTTAGGAATTCTTTGTCCGATCCTTCTGTTTCTGGCTCTAGGGAGTTGCTAATTTGACGTTGCGATGCAGTCTGATCTGTGTCTCCGATTTTGCTAGATTATATCTCTCATTTCCAGTTCAAATCCCAGATTGTTCTTCCGACGAATTCTCCAATGAGAACCATTGTCTATTACGGCTTTTCTAATCTATCCAATCGAAAGCTCTGAACTTATGGGTCGGGGTATTTAGTTTAATCTCCCCCACGTATTTTAAAATATTCCATTTTGAAACTCCGTCGCGCGACCTCTTTCTAATGCTTTAATACTTCCGCATTTGTATCTAGTACAAAACTCAACCCAGTTTGACAGAGTGTTACCTCAAGCCACCCAGGTTGAAAGTGTGTCAACTCAAGCCGCACAGGTTAATAAATAGAGTGTCAACTGTGGCGTAATTTGTCAACACACGTTTCGTTTTATGAAATCAAGACGGAACGCAGCGCATACTAGGTTATGGCACGGCGTGGAATTTTTTTTGGCTTTGAAGTTTACCGCAAGGCGGCAAATATTAGCACAAGCCTATCCGGTTCGTTACGGGAAGTGACGTAAGGAGAGAGCAGAAACATAGCGATATGGAAAATCGTATCTAAGGAAAAGAAAATTAAAAGCTACAAGCACATGCATTTAATAATACAGTTGAAAGTGATTTAATTCTTGAAAGGATATGTATATTAATAAAAATCCAGAGTGAAGATGCGAAGACGTAAGTAGTATTAGAGAAATTTAAGGTTTTACGTAGTCTTCACATCTAATACTATCAAGCCGATAGACTTTAGAAAATCTTAATAAATACATGCCCTATCTGATTTCGACTAACATCATTTGAAATGGAAGCTCCCAATCAGGAAAATAAAAGTAGGTGTATAAGAAAGGGATGGATAGACGTGTTTAGTGGTACGGAGGAAAAGTTGGTAGGATACATGCACATAGTCACTCTGAAGGATGGATTCTTGAGGACAAAAATGTACCAAATCGAGTAAGCTCTCCAATACGGCCGCTCTCCCACTATTTAAAGAGGCAGCGCTAGGTTAAAAATCGCACACTAACACAAAACCTCCAGAGTGAGAGACTGAGGAAGAAAAGTAGCTGCCAACACTAATACTGTTCTATCTGAATGCAGTGCAGGCATACTTCACTACAAACCATTCGTACACTGAGCTTATGTTGATTCTAAAGGGTATGTAGGATTACTAAAGATATTTGTATGAATAATCTCATTTTTTCAGGTTTTGTTTAAAAATTGAGTCTATTAGACCTAGAATTTGTCTATACGGGTATGCTTGATGAAGATTGAAGCCCACCATAAACCTTCACAGTCCTTGTCAGGGCTAACCTAACCAGTCCTTGTCAGGACTATATAACCATGCTAGTCCTTGTTTGGGATACTATAACCTACCAGCAAGTACATCACTGAATTGGCATGTATATGTGGAAGGCGAAGGTTGCATCATACCCATGTACTCATATTATTTGATTTATTCATGTATTTGAAAATGTTCTGCAAGTAGACATTTGTCTTATCATGCTATATCTGACTTGTACTGAACCATGTATCGCTCATCCAATACGCAAACACTGAGACACACTCGCCTCTTGTACAATAGGGAATATGTGTGCTCCATACAACAGAATAGCCACATATTACTCCTTGTTCCAGGTTCATATTTGAGTCTTTGAGCTGAAGTCAGAAGTCATTCAATCCAGCTTCCTATAACCTCAAAGGAGCACAGTGGTTGAATCTTTACCAGACCTTAGTCCCCCGCAGTCATTGGGTGGGCTAACGGAAAAGACTGACAACAACAGTGTAGTGTGTCACTACATAAAAGGACATTGTTTCCCAGAAGATGAGTACTATAAGACTCATTGCAGTGATCTATGTGAGCCGTCAAAAACTTTGTCGATGATGAATAACGTTCAGTAATTTCCAGGACAGTTAAAGACTAGTGCCAGAAAAACCTGTGGAAGAACTTTTGTTTAAAGAATTCAATTGGAAAATCCAATATTACTTTATTAAGTTATATATATAACTGTACAATCATATGTTGTAAATATACTTCTCCATTGAACACCATCTTCCAACACTCAACATTCATTACAAAATTAGATAGATGTAAATAAAGAGGATATATAAATTGTATTCAACAGCTTTATTCATTCACTAAAGTTGAATTTGAGTTGTGTTGAATTGTTATCACTAGCGATCAGGGTGGCGCAGTTAGGTCTGACTGTTCAGTTTCAGTTCTAGATACTTTCACAGCCGTGACTATCAAGTGATACCAGTGTACTTCTCTGTCACTGGGACCTCACATATTGTGAAGATAATACTTAGCCTATTCCTTCTCTAACACTATCACCGCACTTTAAAAAAAACCTTACGCTACATCAGCTCTAGCCACCCAGGTTGAAAGTGTGTCAACTCAAGCCACCCAGGATGATAGAGTGTCAACTCAAGCCACCCAGGATGATAGAGTGTCAGCTCAAGCCACCCTGGTTGAAAGTGTGTCAACTCATGCCATCCAGGTTGATAGAGTGTCACTTCATGTCACCCAGGTGGAAAGAGTGTCAGCTCAAGCCACCCAGGTGAAAAGAGTGTCAAGCCACCTAGGTTGAAAGAGTGCCAGCTTAAGCCACCCAGGTTAAAAGAGTGTCAGCTCAAGCCACGCAGGTTGAAAGAGTATCAACTCAAGCCACCCAGGTTGAAAGAGTGTCACCTCATGCCTACCAGGTGGAAAGAGTGTCAGCTCAAGCCACCCAGGTGAAAAGAGTGTCAAACCACCTAGGTTGAAACAGTGTCAGCTCAAACCACCCAGGTTAAAAGAGTGTCAGCTCAAGCCACGCAGGTTGAAAGAGTGTCAACTCAAGCCACCCAGGTTGAAAGAGTGTCAAACCACCTAGGTTGAAAGAGTGTCAGCTCAAACCATCCAGGTTAAAAGAGTGTCAGCTCAAGCCACGCAGGTTGAAAGAGTGTCAACTCAAGCCACCCAGGTTGAAAGAGTGTCACCTCATGATTACCAGGTGGAAAGAGTGTCAGCTCAAGCCACCCAGGTGAAAAGAGTGTCAGCTCAAGCCACCCAGGTGAAAAGAGTGTCAAACCACCTAGGTTGAAAGAGTGTCAGCTCAAACCACCCAGGTTAAAAGAGTGTCAACTCAAGCCACCCAGGTTGAAAGAGTATCAACTCAAGCCACGCAGGTTGAAAGAGTGTCAACTCATGCCATCCAGAAATAGAAGGAGCAATAAAAAAACCCCCACACAATTAGAAAGTTGAGTGGAGACAGAACTAAAATAAGATAACAAAAACATGGAAAGACCTAGAGTGGACGGTACAGAACAGAATGGCTTGGCGTGGATGCGTTAAATGCCATTAACCTACGGGGAGCTTAAAGTTGATGATAAAAACGCTGATGATCCTACCCTGATCATGTCAATCACAGCAGGGTCCCTCACGCAGAGATGAGCTAGTGACTAGCATGTTAACCATTAATATACCAAATACTTGCGTGTTTATTTCTTTCATGTTCTGTATTCTTCCTCAACCACTTAGTGTTAGTTTTCCCTCTGTGTTACTTGATTTAATTGTGCTGTGTAATCTACCTTTTTTTTGCTCCTCTTTTCATTTCTTTTTTGTTCATCTATATTTGTCAACGTGTTTGCAGTGTCCTGCGTCTCTTTCTCGTAAACATATCCAAATATTTTATTAATGTCGCCTATTCGTGAGTGTGGCTGACGACGGGTGAACCCCGAAAACGCCCCCTGCTTTTTGTGTACTGTTCAATTGTACAACTGATTCAATACAACTTTTTATTATTATTAAATATTTGTTGTGTGTGTGCATACACTAGGCCCAGTCATGACCACACATAAGTCAACGTTGATGCTAATTACCCCTGTCTGTTCTCTGACTTTTTGCGGGCGATTTTGATATTATCTTCTCAGGTCAGTGCATAGTCAGGGTTAGATTCAGCAAAGAAGGGCCTCTCAGCTTTTTTGGGTGTTTGTATCCCACCAAATAGGCAATAATTGTAATATTTTTTCTTCAAAACCCCTCAGCATGGCGATGATATATAGTAGTATTGTTAGTAGACAGGTATATTAGTTTGTTAGCATTTCTTACCTCTGTTATTAGTAATTTTTTTTGTTAATGTTTATTAGTATTATTTTTATTATTATTAAGGTAAGCACAAAAACACATTACTGAAAATTTTTTCTTCTTTTTCTTTCACTAATTTCTTCAACACATTTTCTTTTTGTACATAAATCTATGCTTGACTAATTTTTTTTTTAAAACTTATGCACGTGCCTCCAAGAGCTCCGGGCCCCTAGGCTTCAGCCGACTTAGCTTAATGGATAATCCGGCCCTGCTTATATCACTACTATCGCGAACAATGAACAAATATACAAGAGTATATTTTGGTGCTTTTAATTTTGTCTTCTCAAGTCATGCCTTTAAAAAAATTTGTGTTCTTTTGATTTTCATCTTCTCGAGACTTTTTTGTGCGTGCTTTTGACTTAATGTACTTATTATCACAAACATTGGACAAGTAAACAGGATCACAAAATGACATTGACCTGCTGTGTCAAACAAAAATGCCAAGGATCGCATTGGCTGCCAAGAAGTTTTGTGCAGCTGCCCTGAAAAGGACGAGTACACACAGTGGGACATGACTGCAATTAAAACAATGAGTCTGTTGTCTTGAAACATAAATAGATAATAGTATCCTGTTGAACGCTCGACAGATTATAAGTGAGGATGTAAATTTGAAGTCACTCTCAGTGTGCACGTTTTAACTAGAGTCCGGATGTAATACTGCCACAACCGGCGTCAATATAAACAACAGACTCATCACTACACAGACAGCATATTCTGAACAATTGCAAATACAAGTGATAACAAACAAGCAGAACACAGTGAACCTTGTGACTTTTGTATGGTGTTCACGCTATTTCTGTCCGCAAGGCTGCAAACTACTTAATAACGAATAAAAACAACTCAGGCGTCTATAATTTATCAATTGTCTGAATCAAAAGTTCACGAAATATTCACATATATCCGTGTACAAATGTTTCAGTTCTGACATACAAAAGGTAGTCCCATCTCAGGAGTAGTAATAGTCCCCTCCAGTCATAATTGTCTATGGGGATAATGAGTCCTTGAGGTGATATCTCTCAGATGATTTTGTTGTTGTTATTGGTCTTGCCTGATGTTCCTTTCCGTACATTCTTTTCTCTTCTGCTTGTTGTAACAGCTTCGTTTTGCCCAATCTGAAGTCTGATGCACTTGGTGCGATGGTAGAATCGTCCTCCCAGGTTGCTGGATTTAGGTCTGGTGCCTTCACGTCTCTCTGGCACACATCCCTGACCTCAGCTGCAGTCGCCCGGCGGATCTTGAAAACTTAAGATTATTTTATTTGTTTGTTGTTAGACAAACCAAATTTAGTCCAATAGCAGAAACAGTTTTACAGTAGTGAAGTGTTAAAGAGTTCACCACGCTAGGTCCAGCGTTATGTAGGGTGATACGTTCCCTTCCATGCTGCCTTTGCCTTCAATAACTCATGAGCAAATTCATGTATCCATTTACAGATAGTAGACTGGACGACCCAACCAAGTTTAGATCCCTGAACGTGATAACTTTGCCACGAGAAGCAAACACTCTAACCGTTTAACCAGTCGGATATTAAAATAAAAATTTGCCATCCCCCCGTCGCGCTAATTTCTATATACGGTACTGTAAAACAGTTAAATCTGTGCTGTAATGAAATATCTTAAATTGTAAAAATACTGAACACTTTGTCAATAAAGGGTATGGTGGTATAGTCAGCGTGGTGTTTATATATGTATATATTGTCAAGACCTAATTATACTGTGGATTTTAACACATGAACACTTCCATACTTGGCTCGTTCCGCTAGAAGACGACCACAGCATATAATAGGTGACAATAAGTAAGTTTAACACCTTTAACAGGTAAGTTCCCTTTTATTAATAAACTGCACACACGGAAGCCACACACGGCTAGCAATACATATGACATACAACTCACCAAACATAAATGCCAATACAACTTGCAATAGCCACCAACTCAATCTATCAGTATCATACCCCCTGGTATGTCCCTATCGAGTAAACATCACACTGACTTTCGCTCACCGGCTTAATCCTGTACAATGATAAGGCAAAAACTTAATCACAAATGACTCATCATCATCGACCTAAGAAAATGCCACTAGACAATACACCATCACTCTAGAATTATGCAATTTAATCCACAGCGCATGAAGAAATGGCAAGCACTATAACTGAACAAGAATGGCATACACTTCCCAGCAAAAATGCTGACAGGGAACATAAAGGCGACCTGAATCAGACGCTGGCCAGAACTCTACTGCCTTTTTGCGCCAGAATTTGTGTCCACTTCCCTTCCGGTCAGCTGACCAAACGGGTTTTCACATTATATCAATGTTGTCACTCTCAGCGTGACCATTCTGATATTTCGGCGAACATATCGCCGTGACATTTATACCCCCCCCCCACCCCCCCCCCCCCCCCCCCCCCCCCCCCCCCCCCCCCCCCCCCCCCCCCCCCCCCCCCCCCCCCCCCCCCAAGAAAGAAAAAGTAGTTTTCTTCCACCGGAGGAGCCAACGCCCAACCCCCTTTGGAGTATGGACGAACAAAATGCCGAGACATATATATATATATATATATATATATATATATATATATATATATATATATATATATATATATATATATATATATATATATATATATATATATATATATATATATATATATATATATTCTTCATGACGGTACGATCTGGAAAGATGGAACATAGACAATGAACAAGCAGAGAGAAAAGAGAGCTGAGAATCTTGACATGTAAATATATAGAAGATTAGAAGGATGCGTTCACAAAAAACATAATAAAAGAAATAAAGAGGTTATCGAAAAGTTAGGAGTAAACACAGAAATAATTAAATTTAACGTTTGACTGTTAAAATATTCTAGCCATATAAAAAGACAATAACACCTTGTTGAAGACTATATTGGAAGGAAGAGTTGAAGGCAAACGTGCAAGAGGAAGACAGCGATATAAGTGGGAAGATAACAATCAAGAGATAGATAGGAATGTCTGTATCAGAGTACACTACCAAGACAGAAGACGTCGGAGATCCATTGCGGTCAACTTTCAATGGGAAGATGAAAATTGATGTGATCTCATAACTGACGTGCAAATGATGGACAAAGGGAGACAAGCGAAACATTAATTAGAAGTGCAGACATTAAGCCTTGATAGGTCACACAATGAGGCAATCAGCTGACCTAATTAACAGGCAGTCCTTTTTTCTGGATCCACGAGGGTAAAAGAAATAGAGCAGAGCGATGCTGGAATGTTTGGACAGAACACCAAGAACACCAAGGATCAAACCGGAATCATGCATTTTAAAATAAAGCTATATAATATATTAACACAATGCAGATTCTCGTAAACTTAGAATGATGGATTGGATAAAGATAGTAGCTTATTAAAAGTAACCCTTCGCTGATTTATCACGAAAACAATCACAAGAGAGTAAAAAAAACATACTTACACGACAACAATGACAAGAGAGTTAAAACAAATCAATACTTACACGACAACAATGACAAGAGAGTTAAAACAGATCAACTCTTACACAACAACGATGACAAGAGAGTTAAAACAAATCAATACTTACACAACAACGATGACAAGAGAGTTAAAACAAATCAATACTTACACAACAACGATGACAAGAGAGTTAAAACAAATCAATACATACACGACAACAATAACAAGAGAGTTAAAACAAATCAATACTTACCTTTTCTATTTTCACCACAAGTAATAGTGCATATATTTATTAAACATTACGTTTTTTGAGCGTCCGATTGGTCAGAGCGGTGGTCTCTAGCGGCAAATGTACTGGGTTACAAACATATAAACATATAAGGTAAAGCTTAGCTGGCAGAGTGGATAGTGGCGATTCGTTCCCGTGGCTGGGCGGTGGGTGCCTTCGGAAGGTCCTGGTTCTATCCCGGTAAGCCTATCACTTCTGTTGTTTTTCTATTGTCTGGTCTTCTACTTCTTTATTTTCCCACTGAGTGCCTGATCATACCTTTGTGTGTTGTTTGTTTATTTATTTACTGCGTTAGAAACACGGTGGACTCACTTTCCAGTCTACCCAGCTGTAACCGGGCATCTGACTCTGTTATAGAGTTAGGAAGGTAAAGACAAAGAGGCAAGTATCTGGTCAACCCAACTCTAGAACCTGGACCTAGTAAAGTGTAGTCTGTAACATGTCACTCCCCCACGGCAATATCTGATATGAAGCTACATTTACGCTTTCAATTTTATATCCCCGAAATCGTAATGTTTATACATATTTAAAAAGATTAGCTTTTTTAGTACAAAAACGATACAGTATACCATTCTCTAAATAGTAGGGTTTTTTCCGCGGAACACAGATACTGGATGCGAGCGTTTAAGTTTTGAAATATAGAGTTTAACACGTGTGTAATAAATATGCAGAAATAACTGTGTTGCCACTTTCACAAAGTACTAATACTTACTCTAAAGCAAGTACGTTTTGTCTTATTTTCATGCCTAGTCCACGGCTAAAGCTTACTCACTGCAGGATGTAAAGTCCTGAATCCAGTGGTAGTCAAACAGTGTTGTCTTGACCGCCCTAACAATTTCACTATATAATGACCAGCCTGCGACTAAAAAACGTTCAAATGTAATTGATTTCATTTATAGCCCATTCTTCGTGTTTTCTGGTTTATTTTACAACAAAGAAGATCGCATTCGTCAAAATATTGGTTCTTTTATTCATATGATTTTTAAAACAAACTCGTTTTTGTTTTTTTTGTTTGTTTTTTTTTTAGTATTTTACGCGGCAGTGAAAGAGTTAACAGACAAGTTTCGAGAGCCCCTACAGTTGTTGCATTGTATATTGATAAAGGAGAGATACTTAAGACAATAATGATTGACTGTCAGTAATGACATTGTAGTCAATGAATCATCAAGGCTAAGATTGCTGGAATCTGGCAACAAACGTATGACTAGCAGGGATGGACGCATCAGAGGATGAAACCGGCGTGTATACAGCCCGCGCGCAACTGGAACAATTACAGTAGCATTCATACTCTGTGGCCATATACGGAGTGAGACTGAGCACCCATGAGTTTGTCCCGAGCACAGTCGTGTAGAATCTGATCAACAATAACACAATAACAGTTGTATTGTAGCTGTACTACCTGTGTGTTAGTTGGTATCAGAGATACTTGAATCGTCTAGTACATCCTAATGTGACGACGGGTATAAAAACAAAGCGTTGAGAATATCATGGCTTAAGAAAGCATTTGCTTTAAGTATAACGTGTTACTATATCAACTAATTTATACACTTACCTGTTTCCGGTTCTACAAAAGCTGTTCTGTGAAGTTCTCAGTTTGGAGGGGGGGGGGGGGGGGGGGGGTGGGGGGGGGGGGGGGGGGGGGGGGGGGGGGGGGAAAGGGGGGGGGGGTGAGAAAGGTTGGGGGTTTGTCAAATCGTCATAATTTGTCACACGTGGTGTCTGGTTTGAAATGTGATGGATCTATCTTTCGTGTTTGTTATTTGGTGTGCGTGTGTATTTTAAAAAAAAACTGAAACAAACCAATCAAATAGAATCAGTCATGCCGCTCGCTGGAAGTGATCATGCATCTTCACAACTTTGTTTCCCACTCGATGTTAATTAATTATGTTGTGACGTCCGCTCATGCCTTGCTCTCAGTCCATCTGTTTCTTCCTTCACTCTCAGACGTCTACTTGAATGTTTTCAAAGAATGCAGCAGTCAGCTTGAGTCTGTTTGCATCTTCATAGAGTTTTTGTCCAGGAATGGTACTAGTGCCGGCCATATGTGTCTTCTCTGTACCTCGAATGTTGAGAATCTTTGAAAGAGATGTTTAGCAGTCATGTTATCAGTGCCACCATAGCCACACTCATCAGTAGTTGATATCTTTAGTTTGTTGAATAGATGGTATTATATCTGTTGTGACCAGTCAGAAATCTGAACATTGCCACTTGTGGTCTTCTGCTGAGTTGTTAGTATGCATCATTTCCCCAGTATCCTGGAGGCTCTCCTTCCCCCTTGTTTCTGTTTCTGCAAGTCCATCTAATATCTGCCCTTCTGTGTGCCTTCTGTCCTCAAAATATGTTGCTATTTTTAAGCTGTAAAACATCCTGATTTCAGTAACAGGTCGTTTATTTTAATTGCTTTCCCTGGTAAATTAGCAATTATGTGTACTTCATGTCACCCTCACTCAAGACGTCATCATGAGATGTCGTAGCTGTTCGTGGTATTTTCATCATATTTCAAAGACACCGATTTTCAGTGGCAGCGATAAGTTATTAACCAGACCGAAAGGTTTTTTTTTTTTTAATATTTGGACGTGCGCCCTAACATATCTGAGAGACAAAAATATAAAGTAAAAAAAAAAATGAAATGGTATGAAATCAGTTCTACAAGTTAACGGTACACAGGAATCACGGGACGTTTCGGGTTTCACCCTTCGTCAGCCACAGTTACAAGCAGGTGACAAGGGCAGAAATTACATACAGGTCAAAGAAATATGAGGATGAGAAACATATACAAAAAAGAGCGATACAAGCAGATGAAAAAGTAAACAACAACAGATGATGAGCGAACAAAGAACAATAATAACGCAAGAAAATCGCAAAACCAGAAAGAAATATCGAAACAAGAAAGTAAAAAATCAACGAAACGCAACAGGAATTAACAAAATTGCTAAAATTAGTCCTGATCTAAGTAGTTATATCCGTGGAATAAAACAGAACAGTGCTAGTTTAGTGACGTCTATGGAAGTGACGTACACATAAGATAGCTGCAATTAAAAAGACATAAAAGGATACGAAACGAATCAATACTATAAACCTATAAAAAGATAGATCGAAAAATCAACCATGGAAGAAATAAAGAAGAACCTCTAGAATTCATGCAAGGTGATGCTGGACATTTAGGCCATTGGGAGATAGACAACCCATTTGAAAAATCAGACGATTATCCAAGGAAAAGCGAGTTCAGTCATCCCCGACGCAAAAACGGAGGGCAGTAATATAAATATCAGAATTACCTGAATGATCGTAGCTATTAAAATGAAGAGCCACCGGTGTAGGTTTGCCATGATAAATGTCATTTTAGTGCTTACGAAACCTCTCTGCCAAACCTCTGCCAGTTTCACCAATATAACTGATGCCACACCTTTTGCAGATAATAGCATAAATCAGGTTTATGGATTCGCACGTGAAAGACTCTCTAATGACAAATTTACCTTTCGGAAAAGTAACTGTCTGGGTTTGGAGTACAAGCGGACAGCTCTTACATATACGGCGTTAGCACTGTTTAGTACCAGAGTGTGAAGGGCTAGTATGTCTCAAGCGACTGTGAACAAGAATATCCCTACAATTCTGATCCCAACGATATGTCACCAAAGGGGCATCACGAAACAACTCTCTGGTATCAGGATCAGAGTGGAGAATAGGCAGATGACGAGACATATTTTTTTCATCATAATATTATTTGGCATATCTGACGGACCCTGTATCTTGGCTTAACGGGGTGCGCCTCGCAAAAATGAGGGAATTTTATATTTAAAAAAAACGTCTCAGAACTACCTAGCTGTCTCTTCGTTCATTTATTTTTACTGTCCATGTTTGGAGCTGGTATTTGTCTTTTATTGTCCATGTTTCAATCAATCAATCGATACCCATTAGCTCCCCAAGGAGCATAGGCCTTCAACAAACACATGCCAAGTCTTCCTGTCCTGTGCCATCCGCTCAAGTTCTTTCCATGTTTTCCTCATCATTTTCACCTCTGTTTCCAGTTCTTTTCTCCATGTGTTTTTGGTCTACTCTGCGTCTTTTTCCCTGTGGATTCCAGAACAAGGACTGCCTTGTAATGCTATCAACAGGTTTCCTCAATGTGTGTCCTATCCATCGCCAGCGTTTCTTCTCAACTCTTGTTCCACTGGCACTTGTCTGGTTCTTGTCATCAATTCCACATTTGTGACTTTGTCATACCATTTCAGTCCATCTATTCTACACAAGCACTCGTTTATAAAAGTCTGTAGCTTTTTGGTTGTTGTTTGTGTTGTTCTCCATGTCCCAGAGCCATACATTTGTGTTGAAGATTCTTATTTTTGTGTTGGACTTGATTTCTCTTGTTCTCCATTTGTTTCCCATTGTAATGAAAGCTCCTCTTACTTTTTGTATTCTTATTTTGATATCACTGTCTGTCCCTCCAATGTTGTCTATATTACTTCCAAGATATGTGTACGATTCTACATCTTTTAGTTGTTTCTTCAAGTTCAACATTGTTATCATTTCTTGTATTTATTCTCATTATCTTTGTCTTTTCCTGTGTATTTTCAGGCCCACTTGTTGTGACCTCTCATAGAGAATTTTCATTTTCTATTGCATCTGATTATGGTTATGGGACAGAAGAGCCAAGTCATGTTCAAAATCTAAATCATCAAGCTGTTTAGTCAGATTCCACTGGATTCCATTTCTGTTGTGTGATGTCGATGTTTTCATAACCTAATCTATTGCTAGTAAGAAAAGAAATGGAGACAAGAGGCATCTATGTCTCACTCCCGTTCTAATCCTAAACGGTTCTGTAAGTTGTCTTTCATGAAGAACTCTGCATGTAAGGAGCTGGTATTTGTCTTGTACTGTCCGTATTTGGAGATGGTATTTTTCTTTTACTGTCCGTATTTGGAGCTGGTATTTGTCTTTTACTGTCCATGTTAGAAGCTGGTATTTGTCTTGTACTGTCCATGTTTGGAGCTGGTATTTGTTTTTTACTGTCCATGTGTGGAGCGGGTATTTGTCTTTTACTTTCCATATTTGGAGCTGGTATTTGTCTTTTACTGTCCATGTTAGAAGCTGGTATTTGTCTTGTACTGTTCATGTTAGGAGCTGGTATTTGTCTTTTACTGTTCATGTTAGGAGCTGGCATTTGTCTTTTACTGTGCATGTTAATAGCTGGTATTTGTCTTTTACCGTCAATGTTAGTAGCTGGTATTTGTCCTTTACTGTCCATGGTAGGAGATAGTATTTGTCTTTTACTGTCCATGTTAGGAACTGGTATTTGTGTTTTACTGTCCATGTTAGGAGCTGGTATTTGTCTTTTACTGTCCATGTTAGGAACTGGTATTTGTCTTTTACTGTCCATGTTAGGAACTGGTATTTATCTTTTACTGTCCATGTTAGGAGCTGGTATTTGTCTTTTACTGTCCATGTTAGGAACTGGTATTTGTCTTTTACTGTCCATGTTAGGAGCTGGTATTTGTCTTTTACTGTACATGTTAGGAGCTGGTATTTGTCTTGTACTGTCCATGTTTGGAGCTGGTATTTGTCTTTTACTGTGCATGTTAGGAACTGGTATTTGTCTTTTACTGTCCATGTTAGGAGCTGGTATTTGTCTTGTACTGTCCATGTTAGGAACTGGTATTTGTCTTTTACTGTACATGTTAGGAGCTGGTATTTGTCTTGTACTGTCCATGTTTGGAGCTGGTATTTGTCTTGTACTGTCCATGTTTGGAGCTGGTATTTGTCTTGTACTGTCCATGTTAGGAGCTGGTATTTGTCTTGTACTGTCCATGTTTGGAGCTGGTATTTGTCTTGTACTGTCCATGTTAGGAGCTGGTATTTGTCTTGTACTGTCCATGTTTGGAGCTGGTATTTGTCTTGTACTGTCCATGTTAGGAGCTGGTATTTGTCTTGTACTGTCCATGTTTGGAGCTGGTATTTGTCTTGTACTGTCCATGTTTGGAGCTTGTATTTGTCCTCGTTTTACTTTGGCAGTCTTGGTTTGTAACATGAGTCTATGTATCCCTAGCGTCCCAGTGCTTAGAACTCTTGATTCTTCAGCCAAAGTGACAGAGAACTGGTGCCTAGTTGGCAGGGAGGATAGTGGGATTTGCTTCCGTAGCTATGCAGTGGTACCGTTTGGAAGGTCTTGGTTTCGATTCTCCGATACGCCTCTCACTTCTGTTGTTTTCCTGTTGTCTAATTTTCTACTTCTCTATGTCCCACGAGTGCCTGAAACATACTTTTATGTGTGTAGTATTTAATGAAAAAAGTCTTTCGCACATTTAGCCATGAGGCTAAGTGCATAAATAAATCTTAACTAATAAAGAAGAAAAATTATTAATAATTTTTATTAGATTTACTAACCTCCTTTTTCCTTCGCAACTTCCTTAGGAACACTACAAAATTAAACTCCACAGTTATAAATCAAATATCCACACAGGAATGAAATATTAGGATACGCTTTGCTTTGAGGAAAATTTCTAGCTCCACGTATGTTAAAAACTCCGTACTGACATTCTGGAGAACGTTTCTTTATATTTCCTGTTGCCTATATGCCGGAAGTCGTGGCCTGTATCATATGACTCAATCCCCTAATCCAATAACTAGGTGTCCATCTAGCCTTGTTACGCTGGGATGTTCGCAAACCACGTCAACCGCTAAAAAGGGTGGGCTTTCGCAACTAACTATTCAATTCCGTGCTGTGCATTCGTTTTCTAGACAAACCGTTATTTAATACTGACCGCCCAATCCAGAAATCATCAGGCCCCCCCCCCCTCCCCACCCCACGTCACAAAGCTTTCTGTCTTTTTTGTCGTTTCGCGTGAAGTTTATTTTCTCGTTTTTGTGAGGTGGCTTCCTTAATCTCTTTGTTCATAGTCTAGCTCCTTACACGATATCTAAGAGGCTTAAACCGCTATCATTGGCTGCCATCTGGCAACACACATTCCCATACGCGTCACGAGTCCTTTGTCGCGACGTGCTATTGTGTCCCAAAGTGGTGACCGTCGTGATGTTTAAACAGCCGATTAGAAATGAGAAGAATTCTGTTTATTGCCAAGCCGGTCATTTCCCCAAAGTAAACAATACTTGTCTAATGATGCCAGGTGTTTTTACCAAGATTCTATTGAGGCCATGTGGGTTCCGAAAGATAGCGCAAGGTGGGGAAATTAGTCATATGCGTGTAAAGTTACACTTAGGTACAAGCCGGGATTAAGAAAGATTACTTTAACAATGATGAAGAAGCAAAACGAGAGATAGAAATAAAAGAAGAAAAAGTTGGAAAAGATACAGGGCAATAAAGAGAGGCGCCATATCACAGTAGGAAGTATCACATTTCATCATTTTCTTCCTAACCATAAAGCTCATGTACATGTTAGGATCAACTTGTTCAAAGATATTAAGGGGCAGGACTCAAGAAGTTGGAATGTCTCGTTTAATCGTTTCACTGTAAGTTGGTGCTCTGGTAATTGGTGCTGTCTTGTGCAAGTTGCTTGTTTTCTTCTTCCGTTGTGATCTTTTTCAGCGCCAACAACTCTTCATTGCCCAGTTCTACTTTCTGAGATTCAAGCAAATTTACAATTTAATTTTAGTCAACTCTAGCTAAACCAGCTCTTGTGGCCATCCTGACACCATCCTTAACAGCTCTAATACTATTTTCATCAACACAAAAGCCTTCCAATTCATGACAGAATTGAGTGCACAGTTTTTTTTCCAACTCTCCGTTCATGCATCGACGCAGAACTTTATTCAATGTAGTCTTGATTAGCGAAAGCGCATCATTAATAGAGAATCAATCAATCAATCCCCTTTAGCTCCCAAGTCTTCCTGTCTAGTGCCATCCGCTCAAGTTCTTTCCATGTTTTCCTCATCATTTTCACCTCTGTTTCCAGCTCTCTTCTCCATGTGTCTTTTTGCTCTACCTCTGCCTCTCTTTTCCTGTGGATTCCAGAACAAATACTGCCTTGTAATGCTATCAACAGGTTTCCTCAATGTGTGTCCTATCCATCACCAGCGCCTTCTTCTCAATAATAGAGAATGCCTTCCAAAAATCCCTCAAAGAAACATTCAAACTGTCGTCATCTTGTTCTCGCGCAGCGGTTGGCGCACTGATGCAATACGTACTGTAAAAATGTCTAAATACCAGGTCACGTTACGTCGATGTGACGCGTAAATAAATTACTTAAAACTGGTACGCGTAAGATCGAAACACGCATAAACAGAAAACTACCTGTACCATCTAGGACGTGCCTGGTAAGTGCACATTTACTATTCTGTGTTCTCTTTTCGGGCCACAAGAACGCACAGGTGTGTAACAGTTTCTGAGTACAGGCAATTTTCTATAACATTTTTGTAAAGGTGTGGCGAATTTTGAATATGTCTGGACAAAAATGTGACATTTTTTAATGCCTCGCCTGAAATTACATTGCGTAATTATCAATGCGAGATTAACCGAGAACAATAAAATGTTTGTGCTGTTACTAACTTGAAAACGTGACTGCACATTTGGCTGCCTGCGTCACGTGGAGAAGTACGCACTGTAAAATGTGTAGACTTGATACAGTGGTGCTGGCAGAAGAAATGGAACTGCGGCAAGGATAACACATTAGGGAAAAGATACTTTTATCATTTAGAGCAGCGGTAGGCAACTCAGGAAGTGTGGGAATGAACTTTCGAAATACTGACCTTTCTAAAGATCTACTTTGATGAAATCATATCTGTTATCAGGTTTCAGAGCGTATGAAATGTGCTGTAAGTTAATACTATATGAACGCAGCCTTCGGTCGTGATGTTAGCAAGCAGTCGCATCTCCGTATCGTGGCTCGACAACAGTCTCGAAAAACGGCCCCGCTCTCGCAACGAGTCGTGGGCCGGCAGTCAGTAATCTGGTGTCGCTTTCGGCCTGTCCTGTCCGACTAGTCGGCAGGCGGCCAGTGGTTCTCGCAAGAATAAAATCGCCGGGGCCGCCGCGATCCGCTCTGCACAGAGCGCTGCCTCCCTCCCCGAGCGAGTGACGAAATGCTCTGTTCAGACAGTTATCTGGTTGATCCTGCCAGTAGTCATATGCTTGTCTCAAAGATTAAGCCATGCATGTCTAAGTTCACACTGTCTCACGGTGAAACCGCGAATGGCTCATTAAATCAGTCGAGGTTCCTTAGATGACACGATCCTACTTGGATAACTGTGGCAATTCTAGAGCTAATACATGCTTACCGCTTACCTGGCGAACTTCTGTCTCTAGCGACTGTGTGTGGTGCCTTCATTGAGCCCTCCCAGTATCAGAAATTGAGACAGAGAGATGTGTCCGTTTCCAGATAGAGCTCGCACAGTCCGGCATTTTCCTCAGACCTACGGGTCTCGAGGTGTCTGCGTCCCCTTATATGGTCAGCAATGACTCGGGGACGTAGAATGTCCGGCACCCAGACCCTCTGCTCTCGAGGTGTCTGTATCCCTTATACAGTCAGAAATGACTAAAAGGGATGATGAATCGGAGGGCAAGTTCGGTATCCTACAGCGTCAACTTGCGAGTTTTCACTCGAAATGCACCAGAGTACATTTGAACCGGAGACACCGTGTTTTTAAAGGACTGGAGAGAGGTAGATCGACTTTTCTCTAGGTTAAAAATTATTGTTCCCACACATCACATAGAGATTGACTACATGAGCCACTGAGATCTAACGGCACTCACGTTCTCATGTTTCATACTTAGCTCTCACTTTCTTTCCTTACCCTGACCAAGAATTTGTGGAACCAAGTAGGCAGTGTGCGTTAAAACATTTCTGCTGCCACCTGTGCAGTTTTTCTTTGCTCGTTTAGGTTTTTTTTTGGCTTGACATTTCTGTACAAATGGGTGGCCGGGCGCATAACCAACCATCTCTAGTTACCTTTTACGATATGCTTTGTAGGTTAGTATTCTTTGGTCCCATTTTGGACCCTGGCAATACAAGTCCGTCTTTTTGTGTGGCTCTGAGTCATGGACAGCATTGAAAAACAGCAATCAAGAAGTTATAGACTTTTATATCGCAGTACTAGCGTGGACAAGAAGAATTGATAGTACGACAAGATCACTAATCTGGAAGTGATGACAGGATCACTAACGTGGAAGTGATGACAGGATCACTAATGTGGAAGTGATGACAGGATCACTGATGAGGAAGTGATGACAGGATCACTAATGTGGAAGTGATGACAGGATCACTAATGTGGAAGTGACGACAGGATCACTAATGTGGAAGTGATGACAGGATCACTGATATGGAAGTGATGACAGGATCACTAATGTGGAAGTGATGACAAGATCACTGATGTGGAAGTGATGACAAGATCACTGATGTGGAAGTGATGACAGGATCACTAATGTGGAACTGATGACAAGATCACTAATGTGGAAGTGATGACAGGATCACTAATGTAGAACTGATGACAAGATCACTAATGTGGAAGTGATGACGGGATCACGAATGTGGAAGTGATGACAAGATCACTAATGTGGAAGTGATGACAGGATCACTAATGTGGAAGTTATGACAGGATCACTAATGTGGAACTGATGACAAGATCACTAATGTGGAAGTGATGACAGGATCACTAACGAGGAAGTGATGACAGGATCACTAATGTGGAAGTGATGACAGGATCACTAATATGGAAGTGATGACAAGATCACTGATGTGGAAGTGATGACAAGATCACTGATGTGGAAGTGATGACAGGATCACTAATGTAGAACTGATGAAAAGATCACTAATGTGGAAGTGATGACAGGATCACTAATGTAGAACTGATGACAAGATCACTAATGTGGAAGTGATGACAGGATCACGAATGTGGAAGTGATGACAAGATCACTAATGTGGAAGTGATGACAGGATCACTAATGTGGAAGTTATGACAGGATCACTAATGTGGAACTGATGACAAGATCACTGACGTAGAACTGATGACAAGATCACTAATGTGGAACTGATGACAAGATCACTAATGTGGAAGTGATGACAAGATCACTAATGTGGAAGTGATGACAAGATCACTAATGTGGAAGTGATGACAAGATCACTGACGTAGAACTGATGACAAGATCACTAATGTGGAACTGATGACAAGATCACTAATGTGGAAGTGATGACAAGATCACTAATGTGGAAGTGATGACAGGATCACTAATGTGGAAGTGATGACAAGATCACTAATGTGGAAGTGATGACCAGATCACTAATGTGGAAGTGATGACAGGATCACTAATGTGGAAGTGATGACCAGATAACTAATGTGGAAGTGATGACAGGATCACTAATGTGGAAGTGATGACAAGATCACTAATGTGTAAGTGATGACAGGATCACTAATGTGGAAGTGATGAGAGGATCACTAATGTGGAACTGATGACAAGATCACTAACGTAGAACTGATGACAGGATCACTAATGTGGAAGTGATGACAAAATCACTAATGTGGAAGTGATGACAGGATCACTAATGTGGAAGTGATGACAAGATCACTGACGTAGAACTGATGACAAGATCACTAATGTGGAACTGATGACAAGATCACTAATGTGGAAGTGATGACAAGATCACTAATGTGGAAGTGATGACAAGATCACTAATGTGGAAGTGATGACAAGATCACTAATGTGGAAGTGATGACAAGATCACTGACGTAGAACTGATGACAAGATCACTAATGTGGAAGTGATGACAAGATCACTAATGTGGAAGTGATGACAAGATCACTAATGTGGAACTGATGACAAGATCACTAATGTGGAAGTGATGACAAGATCACTAATGTGGAAGTGATGACAGGATCACTAATGTGGAAGTGATGACAAGATCACTAATGTGGAAGTGATGACCAGATCACTAATGTGGAAGTGATGACAGGATCACTAATGTGGAAGTGATGACCAGATCACTAATGTGAAAGTGATGACAGGATCACTAATGTGGAAGTGATGACAAGATCACTAATGTGGAAGTGATGACAGGATCACTAATGGTTAAGTGATGACAAGATCACTAATGTGGAAATGATGACAAGATCACTAATGTGGAAGTGATGACAAGATCACTAATGTGGAAGTGATGACACGATCACTAATGTGGAAGTGATGACAAGATCACTAATGTGGAAGTGATGACAAGATCACTAATGTGGAAGTGATGACAAGATCACTAATGTGGAAGTGATGACAGGATCACTAATGTGGAAGTGATGACAAGATCACTAATGTGGAAGTGATGACAAGATCACTAATGTGGAAGTGATGACAAGATCACTAATGTGGAAGTGATGACAGGATCACTAATGTGGAAGTGATGACAAGATCACTAATGTGGAAGTGATGACAAGATCACTAATGTGGAACGAACGAACGAACGAACGAACGAACTTTATTTTCAAAGGGTTAAGAATTGGGCACGCAGGCCCGTCTGACATTCTGCCCTTCCTCTCTCTCTCATCATGTATACTGTATCCTTTCATCCTCACATTTACTTTAAGCATTATTAAGGCATTTATCATTATAAAAGTAACATAACATCAAACATTTGCAATAATCATCATAATTAAAGTATGTTTTTAAAATAAATAAAGATAGATAGATAGATAGATAGATAGATAGATAGATAGATAGATAGATAGATAGATAGATAGATAGATAGATAGATAGATAGATAGATAGATAGATAGATAGATAGATAGATAGATAGATAGATAGATAAATAGATAGACAGATAGACAGATAGATAGATAGATAGATAGATAGATAGATAGATAGATAGATAGATAGATAGATAGATAGATAGATAGATAGATAGATAGATAGATAACGAACGAACGAACAAACTATATTTTCAAAGGATTAAGAATTGGGCACGCAGGCCTGTCTTACATTCTGCCCTTCTTCTCTCTGTCATCTTACATACCGTATCCTTTCAATAGCACATGTATTTTTAGCATTATTTAAGCGTACAAAATTATCGAGGTAAAATAATAACATACATTTGTAACATCCAGACATAATCAAATTTAAGGGGGGGGGGGGGAATTATTAATTAAAATAGATTAACAAAAATTAATACCTTAAAAAAAAAAAAAAAAAAAAATAACAAACACAATCAAAACAATTCATACAGTAAATAAGACATAATTAGAAACGTAATCAGATAATGGTGGCATATAATAAGAACTCGTGACAATTTAGAAATCTGCTGAAATAGCTGGGACTTCATGTGTTGTCAGCGCATGCGAAAAATGTTCCCACAGGTGAGCAACTTTGAGTCCCAAGCAGATACTGCCACAGGGAGTGAATTGTTGACGCCTCCACTACACGAGATCCAGTTTTATGACCTATGCTCCTTAGGGAGGTAAAGGGTATTGACTGAAAGATGAGAATCATGCATATAGGCCCGTCTTGCATTTATCCCTTCCTCTTACTCATCTTTTATTGCTAGGTATCCAGACATTCTCCAGCATACTTAAGGTATTAGTTCAGAGGCGATGCAACATTATAAGTAGTATAAAAGCATACATTACAGTATCTGATTACAATTAAGAAGTAAGGTATATTAAAATGAAAAACTAGATCATCAGACCCTCCATACAGTGTATTAGATAATAATAATTCGAAACATAATCCCTTAGGGCGGCATATAATCCGCACTCATAATGTATTTGAACAGTCTACGATTATATGAGTAGGGACTGTGCATGTTTTTCAGGTCATGTGGAAGATTGTTCCAAAGATGAGCAGCTGAGTAAGCCAAGCTCTTCTTGTACAAATCTAGCCTCGGCTTGGGTAAATCTAACTGGTTTAAGCGCTGACTACGTTTTTCATTGAATTTGAAAAGTGGCCACAGATACGTTGGAGCATTATGTGACAAGATTTTGTGAGCGAATTTAGCTTTGTTAAATAGGAAGCGCTTTCTAAGGGGTAATATTTTAAGATAGTTATATAGATCTATACAATGTGTTTGGTGTTTATCAGCAACTAGGCGCACTGCACGTTTTTGAAGTGAATGAAGCCTTTTTGTGTTGGATATGGAACAACCATCCCAGATTGTGGAACAATAGTCTAGGTATGTTTGTATGTGAGATGTGTAGAACATTTTCCTTGCCCCCTCATCCAGGAAGTGTTTGATTTTGGCTAATTGGTAAACTTTTTGTTCCGTTAGCTTTGTGAGTGCACTTACATGTGAGTTCCAACTTAGGGGCTGGTCAACAGTTAGACCTAGAGTTTTATGTTCATTTACGTTTTCAATTAGTGATGTTCCAATGTAGAGCTGAAGTGTTGTTTTCTGCGAGTTTTGTAGTTTTTGTCTGGTTGATATTAACATACATTTCGTTTTACTAATATTTATTTGCATTCGATTCTCGTTGCTCCACTTAATAATATTATGTGTATCAGTTTGTAAAGATAGTTCTAGTGCAGTGCAACTTTTGTCACTAGTGTAAACAGTACAGTCATCGGCAAACAGGTCACAGGATGAATGTTTGATGTGCAGAGGAAGATCATTAATGTATACGGCAAAGAGAAGAGGGCCGAGAATAGAGCCCTGGGGAACACCGATATCGACAACAGTTGGGTTGGACAAAGAATCATTGTAAGACACCACTTGTTGTCTGTCTGTCAGGAATGAATGTGGAAGTGATGACCAGATCACTAATGTGGAAGTGATAACAGGATCACTAATGTGGAAGTGATGACCAGATCACTAATGTGGAAGTGATGACAAGATAACTAATGTGGAAGTGATGACAGTATCACTAATGTGGAAGCGATGACAAGATCACTAATGTGGAAGCGATGACCAGATCACTAATGTGGAAGTGATGACAGGATCACTAATGTGGAAGTGATGACAAGATCACTAATGTGGAAGTGATGACAGGATCACTAATGTGGAAGTGATGACAAGATCACTAATGTGGAGGACAAGAATCACTAATGTGGAATTCCTTCACACAAATATTCCTATGTGGAAGTCACCGCACCAGGGATCATTCATATGGATCATGACACGCATACTACATGTTGAAGTTTCATCCCTACACAATATTCTATCATTCCCTGGAACACAAATTATTCATATATACATCACCAACTTATTCCTATCATTACAAGAACACTCATATGGACTATCCATCCCATCACCCACAAATTCTTATATCATCTTAACTCACACATATTCCATATCATACCCTCACCCCCTACATATTACTATCATACAATCAAACAAAATTTTACTATATCCCATCACACCAAAAATTTTCATATAATCCCCTTAAAACACATATTCCTATCTTCCCATACACACCAATATTTCCTCATCATCCTAACATCCATATTCATACTAATCCCTACTCATATTTTACTATTCATCCCTTCTACACCTATATTCATATCATCCCTAAAACAATTTAATTTAGATACCTAAAAACAATATTCATAATCATCCAATCAACCCACCATATATTCACTCATCTAATACGTCACAACACCATTAATATGCCTACTCAATCCACTAATATCTTCAATAATTACTATAGATCCCTAATGTAGAAGTTGATGACACGCGCAATAGGATCCACAATAAATTCACACATCAAACACTATCACACCTATTACATCTTACCCTCACCAACACAAATTCCTATCATCCCCTCAACCATATTCCTATCATCCCTCACCCACCATACTCCTATCATTCCTTCACCCACCATACTTCCATCACCCCTAACCCCACCATATTCCCATCATCCCCTCAACCCCTCAAATTCTATACATCCCCTCACCCCACCATATTCCTATCATTCATTTCTCCCACCATATTCCACTATCATCCATTAACACACACATATTTCCTATCATCCCTCACCCACCATATTCTATCATCCCTTCACCCACTATATTCCTATCATCCCCTTCCCCCACCATATTCATATCATCCCTCACACCATTTTCCAATCATCACTTCAACACAAATTCCCCCATAATCCCCCTCACCCCACACCTTTCCTATCATCCCCCCTAACCCACATATTCTATCATCCCTTCACCCCCACCATATTTACTATCATCCCTTCAACACCATATCCCTATCATGCCCTTCACCCACCATATTCCTATCATTCCCCATCACCCACCATATTCCTATAATCCCCTTACCTTCATATTCCTATCATC
>JAMPIV010016379.1:0-93549 GCA_024509875.1 Oreohelix idahoensis
TGATCCTGTCATAACAACTCAGCAATCTAACTACTGTAGGTTTACAAATATTTTGTCATTATTCCAGATGAGTGATCTTGTCAGAAAACTTCAGCATTGTAACAACTCTAGGTTACAAATATTCTTATCATTAGTTCCATCATTAGTCAACGTGTCATACAACGTCAGCAGTGTAACATTCTAGGTTACACAATATTCTTGTCGTTAGTTTCTCATTTGTCATCTTGTCATACAACTTCACATTGTAACCACCCTCTAGTTACTAATATTCTTATCATTAGTTCCACATTAGGATCTTGTCCATACCACTTCAGCATTGTAACAACTGTAGTTACAAAGATTCTTACATTAGGTTTCCACATCATGATCTTGCTACACAACTTCAGCAGTGTAACAACTCTAGTCACAACTTTCTTGTCATATTCTCTACAGTGCCACAAAACAACACGACCTTGCTTAAAGTTGACCTAGCATTCTTCTTCATAAATTGTGAAACAATAAACAAATCAAGTTAATCTGTCATGAAGTAACATTAAAGAACAAGATAATTCTCATGATGTGATTGCACTAGACACTTTAATACCGTAAAAGATTATGAGCCAGGCATAATGCTTGCATGCAATATTTTTTTTTTTTTTTTTAAATCGGGAGAGAAAGAACAATGTTTACAGGCTAAATAAATATTTGAATTAATTATTAGCACTATTAAAAATGTCTCTATTTTATTATATATACTTTACTGCTTCCCCAAAGGAAATAGTCACCTCAGCTGAAATAACATTAAAAAATGTATTTTAATTTTTACGTTTTTTTCGTAATGCTAGATCGTCTAAACGAGTTTCAGACATGGCACAGAGGATGATCAGATCTACACCAAGAATAGCTTCTCCATCGTGGCGATCCAATCTGAGAAGAATATAACTCATTTCAATAATTAAATGAATTATGCTGGGGTGTTTGGCACCTCGTATTCTAACTAGAAACAATTTTGTTTTTAACGTCTCACAAGCGTTCTGGGAGTCTTCGAGGAAACATGAAAGAACATGACATGTTTCCAGCAGGCATATCATAAGCGGACAGAACTAATATGTGTTGCCCTGGAGCTGAAAACCTATCAGTTACAAAATTTAAAAAAAAGCTACAGAAAAAACAAAAACCCAGTATAATAAAAAGCTTTTATGTATGCTTCTAGCTTTCCTGAAGGTGACCAACTGTATATTACCCCATGCTTCTAGGCTTCCTGAAGGTGACAACTGTATATATTTTACCCCATGCTTCTAGGCATCCTAAGGTGGACCAACTGTATTAGTTTACCCCAGACTTCAAGACTTCCAAAGGTGGACCAACTGTATAGTTTACCTCCATACTTCTAGGCTTCCTGAAGGATGACCAACCTGTATTAGTTACCCCATGCATCTAGGCTTCCTGAAGTGGACCAACTAAATTATTTACCCTGTACTTCTAGACTTCCTGAAAGGTGGAACCAACTGTATAGATACCCCATACTTCTAGCTTCCTGAAGGACGACAAACTGTATTAGTTACCCCATGCAATCTAGGCTTCAGAAGTGGACCAACTGTATTAGATACCCCAACTACTAGGCTTCCTGAAGGCCGACCAACTGTAATAGTTACCGCCATACTTCTAGCTTCCTGAAGGAACGACCAACTGTTTTAGTTTTTACCCCATACTTCAAGGCTTCCTTAAGTTGGACCAACGTATTAGTTACCCCATACTCTAGCTTCACTGAAGGTGGACCATCTGTATAGTTACCCCATTCTTCTAGGCTTCCTGAAGGTGGACCAAATGTATTAGTTACCCATACTTCTATTTCCTGAAGGTGGACAAACGTATTATTACCCCATACTTCTAGCTTGCTGAAGGGATGACCAACTGTAATAGTTTACCCCATACTTCTAGCTTCTGAAGGTGGGACCAGACTGTAATAGTTACCATACTTCTTAGGCTTCCCTGAAGGCGGACCAACTTTATTAGTTACCCCATACTTCTATGCTTCCTGAAGGACGACCAACTGTATTAGTTACCCCATACTTCCCTAGCTTCCAGAAGATGGACCAACCTGTATTAAGTTTACCTCATAATTCTAGCTTCCTTAAGGACTACGCAACTGTATTAGTTACCTCATACTTCTAGGCTTTCTTGAGGAGGACCAACTGTATTAGTTACCCCATACTTCGAGCTTCTGAAGATGATCCAGCTGTATTAGTTACCTCATACTTCTAGGCTTCCGAATGACAACCAACGTAATTAGTTACCCCATACTTCAGACTTTCCTAAGGTGGACCAAATGTATTAGTTACCCCATGCTTCAAGGCTTCCTGAAGGACGACCAATTGTATTTAGTACCCCCATACTTCAAGGCTCCTGAAGGTGGAACAACTGTATTAGTTATACCCCATAATTTTTTTATTTTTTTTTTTGTAGGCTTCCTGAAGGACGACCCTGTATACAGTTGTCCCCCATAACTTCTAGCTTCCTGAAGATGTATGCATTGTAGGATAAATGACAACATGGCTCAGTATGAATTAGCAATAGCGAGACAATACAGATGTCTACTTGCAAAGCATTCTTTCTGATAAACTAATACATGGATACATTCAATAATATAGATTCAATACATGAATACATTCCATAATATAAATCAATACATGAATAAATCCAATAATATGTACACCTAGGTGTGATACAACAATGTCCTTCCCCCTATACTATACACGCCCTCTCTGACAAGTGCTATACTAGCTGGTAACATATATTCTAACAATATTGTTATGTTCTTATGATAGGAGTATATGAGACGAGGACTGTTGGATGATATATCAGGTGGGAGTTATAGGAGATAATAGATTGGAGATAGATGAGACAATAGATTGAGTTCTAACAAGGACTGTTTTGGTTATATTGCAGTTGGTCTTATCTGAGATAATAGACTGAAGTTATAGGAGACAATAGATTGAGTTATAGGAGACAATAGATTGAGGGATGAGTCCTATTAGTCTATGTCTATTCAATCATAATAGGAAATACGATCATTATACTTAATTTCCCCAAGATACAATCAGTAACCTGATAGGTAGTATAAATGACACACAACAAATACCAACATTATAGACCTGCGGAAAGCCTATTTTCCTAAAGGTTATCGTAAACATATTTACCCTCCTAAGATTGTAAACTGGCCAGGTTTTGACGCGACTTAGCGAAGTAGGTTGCAGGTCGATGCCCTCAGGTAAGCAATAACTCAAAGTGACAGGTTCTTCCTCTTCAGTCGGTCGGTCTGGCTTCGTTTTTGGTGTTGCGTGTTTAGCATAAAATTCCGCCCGATTATATAGGCACGTAAATACTTGAGGAAAGCTTTCGGTTGGTTCCTGGCGGAGCAAGTTGATTGGTTTCCTCCGGTTTAGTCCCAAGTGCTGTACAGCCTAATTTTATACAGTTTTAATCCGCCATCTTGCGTGAACTGCGTGAACAGTATAATTTATTCTGTCTCAGGGACTGGTGAACGGTGCAAGTTGATTGGTTGAAGCAAATCAGTATCTCGACATAGTGATTAACAAAGTAGTGGGTTACACTTCGTTTCACGACATAGCCCCCTCCTTTCCTAGCTGTGACTTGTCATAGCTGACGTGTAAACCCCTGCTGTGGTTAATCCTTTTGCGTCTGTCCTTCCAGAGTACTAGGGTGTCGACTTAAAAAAATCAGCTCCTACATTGTCTCTTCCCGGAATGTAATTCACGGTAAAGGAATAAGGCGCAAGAAGCAGACTCCACCTTAACAATCTCGAATTTAGCTTTTTAGATGCAGCCAAGAATGTTAAAGGTTGGTGATCGCTTTGGACAATGAAGTGTGTCCCATACAGATAAGGTGAAAATTTGTTGATGGACCAAATTAGAGCTAAACATTCCTTCTCTATGGTCGAGTAATTCAACTCAGCTGCATTCAGCTTCCTACTGGCGTAGGCGACTGGTAAAAGTTCCTCCGGCTGGGCTTTTGATTTCTGCAAGAGTGTTGCACCAATACCTATACTGCTAGCGTCCGTTCTTAATACAAATTCCTGTGTGATATCGGGTAGTGTAAGGATGGGTTTGCTGGTGAGTTTTGCTTTTAGCTCTGTGTAAGCTTTTTCACAATCAGCATTCCATTGGATTTTGTCAGGCTGTCCTTTCTTTGTTAAGTTAGTTAATGGTGCACACAGAGAGTTAAAGTGGGGTATGTACTTCTGATAGAACCCACATAATGACACGAATGATCTCACATCTTTCTTCGTTTGAGGTCTGGGTGCCTTCTTTAGCTTCTCTATATTCTTTGGGTCAGGAGACATATGACCTGTAGAAATAGTGTGACCTAGGAATTCCAACTCCTTACAACCGATATAGCACTTGGTTGGACGTGCAGTTAATCCAGTTTCTCTCAGTCTGTCAAACAACATGGAGAGCGCTACTATATGCTCTTCAAATGTGTTTGTAGCAACAAGAATGTCATCCATAAAGTTAGTGATATGGGGATTTTGTAGAGGTTCCAATAATTTCCTCATCATTCTTGAAAAGATACTGGGAGCATTTTTCAACCCAAAAGGTAGTACATTAAACTCGTAGTGTCCGTCTGATGTACTAAATGCCAGCATTTTCCTAACTTCTGGTTTCACTGGTATTTGGTAGTATCCCTTGCTTAGATCTACCTTTGATAAATACCTAGCCTTACTCAGTGTAGAGAACAGCTGGTTGGTGTCAGGTAATGGGTCCACCTGAGATTCTGTGATCGCATTAAGCTTCCGGTAGTCAATACATAACCTGTGTTCACCACTCGGTTTTCTCAATAGCACCACACTTGAGCTATAGGGAGAGTCTGACTTCGAGATAATTTTCTCCTTCAACAGATAATCAACTTCCTCCCTTAGTGCTTGGGCTTTCGCATAGGGTATAGGGTATGTTCTCATGCATACTGGTAGGGTCTGTAACCTTCATGTCATACTCTAACAGATTCGTACGACCTGGCTTATCTGTGAGCACATCAGCATGGGTTTTCAACACTTTCTGAACCCTCTTCTTCTGCTCTGGAGTTAAATGTTCACTAATATTTACTTGAACATAATCCTCTGTAGTTGTGAGTGGATACTCCATAGAGTGAAGTGGTTCACCGTGCATTTCTGTTGCAATGGCTAGGGTCATGATATGTGCAACTTCTGATGATTCCTTGTCATAGTATTTTTTAAGAAGATTGACATGATATACTTTCTCCTTTCCTTTCTTGTCAATCTTATAATTGGTCCTGGAAAGTTTCTCCAGTATGACATAGGGTCCCTGCCATCCAATCTGCAATTTATTATTGCTGCTCGGCAACAGTAATAACACCTTTTCACCCACCTCCATTTCCCTATCCTTTGCTTTTTTGTTGTAGTACGCAGCATGCTTCCTCCTGGCCTGTCTTAAGTTATCATTGGCCAGTTTCCAACCTGCTTTCAATCGAGATGTCAACTCGTTGACGTACTGGTATGCGGAAGTCACTGTTTCCTCTGCCTTTTCATCAGTCCATGTCCGCAGCAATGCTTCCAGTGGACCTTTTATTGGTCTTCCAAACAACAATGTAGCTGGAGCCAATCCAGTTGAGTTGTGGGGTACTTCCCTATATGCAAATAGTGCAGCAGGTAAGTATGTATCCCAAGTATCAGGTTTTTCACTCGCCAGCTTTCTAAGGATTGAAATTAGCGTACCATTGAACCGCTCTACTTGACCGTTCCCTTGGGCATGGTAGGGACTACAATGATAGTGCCTGGCTTGAAATATCCTGAATACTTCTTGTATTAGCTTTCCCTTAAACTGAGACCCATTGTCAGTCAATATCTGATGCGGGAAACCTAATCGGGTAAATATTGTCAACAGGGCCTCTGCCACGTGCTTTGAATCTATAGCTGACATGGCCACTGCTTCTCCCCACATAGAGCAAGTATCAACCAAGGTTAAGATGTAAGCATTTCTCTTCTTGGTCCTAGTGAGGGGTCCAACAATATCTACTGCAACACGTTCAAAAGGGGTTCCCATAATAGGCATTTCTCCCAGTGTTGCTGGTGCAGTCCTATGCTTAGGAGCTACTCTTTGGCATTCTGGGCAGGATCTTACATATCTTTTTATGTCCTCTGTAATTCCTGGCCAGAAGTAGTGACAGGCTATCCTTTGTCCAGTGGCCCCTATTCCCATATGTCCACTGAAGGGTATAGCATGTCCTAGCGTCATAACCTTCTCCCTGTAAGATTTTGGCACTACAAGCTGTCCATGCCCTTTAGGTCCTGTTCCAGCTTTTCTGTATAGTAGGCCATTCTTCATATACAAGTCTCCTTTCTCTAGAGGGTTATGGGCTTTTGGCAATTTGCCAAAACAAGGCTTCAACGTGCTGTCTGCTGCTTGAGCCTTTTTCATCTCTTCTGGATGAGTATTGATAGGATTTTCCTCCATTTTCCTGGAGCTTTCCCTGGTCTGGACTGTTGCCATAACTACAGGTTTTATAGGTTCTCCAAGGAAAACATACCTACATCCCAAAATCAAAGTGTAATTAGGGTCGTCCATCACTGCTGCTTTGATTTCTCCTTCCACATAACGAGATCTTATGTTGATTCGAGCTATGGGTAGTGTCATGGTTCTTGCTCCCTTGATCGGTCCTCTGATTTCCACTGTTTCTGTGGTTATCTGGTCAGGACTCACTAGAGAAGAGCACACAACTGAATCAAAGTCCAATCCGGTGTCATATAAACACAGTACTTGAGTGCCATTCACGGTCACTTCCTCACAGACAGGGGGATGATGGATGTCTTTCTGACTTACTGCCATTTCCTTCCTTCCCTGATTCCCTGTTGCAAGACATGCAGCATGATGAGGAGGATTCTTCCTTCTGCAGTCCGCAGTATTGTGGTTACTCATTAGACAAGTTTTACACCACTTTCCTTCCTTCCGGTAAGGTGTCTTATCCGATCTTAGAGGGTTTTTGTCCTTTTGGTCAAATCTTTGTTTGTTCCTTGTGGTATGGTCCTTTTGTTCATATTTGGTATAGTTTTGTGATGATTTGAAGTTTTCCCCCTGCTTCTTCTTATTTCCTAATAATTCTGCCTGAGCTGCTTGATATCTCTCAGCAACAGTTACAATATCTTCCAATCTCTCTGCTCCTTGTTCCATGATAAACTTCCTCATTTCTTGAGGCATGGACTCTTTCACTTGCTCCATCATTATCATTTCTTTCAGATCCTGACACTTCCCTAAACTACTCCATTTTTCCAAATAGGTTTCCAGTCTAGCAGAGAATTGGTGATAGTTTTCTCCTGGAAGAAGTTTAGCTGTTCGGAATTTCTTTCTATATGATTCCGAGTTCTTTTCATATCTCACAAGCAGTGCCTGCTTCAGGATGTCATAATCTTCCTGGTCATCTCTTGAGAGCTTCAAATACACCTCGTAGGCCACACCTCTCAATCCCTGAGATAGTTTAAGACTCCATTTTTCTTTCACTAAGCCATAGGTAGTGGCTAGTCTTTCGTATCTATCCAGGTACGACTCGATGGCATCTTCTTTCTCAACAAATGGGTCCAGATGAAAATTCATGGCCCCACTTGAGGTGCTCTGGCTGGAGCTACTCTCAGAGTGAGGTGAGCTACCACCATTATTGCCAGTATTTGCCTGAATTTCAAGCTCTTTTAATCTCAACTGATGGTCTCTCTCTGCTTGTAATTTCCTTTCCTCAGCTTCTAACCTTTTAGTTTCTCTTTCAGCTTCCAGTCTTTTGTCTTCTCTCTGAGCTTCCAGTCTTTTGTCTTCTCTCTCAGCTTCCAGTCTTTTGTCTTCTCTCTCAGCTTCTAGTCTTTTGACTTCTCTCTCAGCTTCCATTCTTTTGGCTTCAGTCTCTAATTGCAACTTTCTTTCTTCCCTATCCATGTGTTTGTCCACTTCTGTTGTGACATACTGAGTGAGAGCATCGCCTGTTAAATTTAATTCTTTACCCATCTGCATGATCGCAGTCCTGAACTTCACTAAGTCAGCCATGGCGTTACTTAGATAGGGTATGTATATTTACTATAACCCAATTATTGTAATTAAACTTAATTAATTTAAATGAACAACAAATTTCCGTGCAACTTTGTAAGCATCAACTATTTACTGAGTACTAAATGGTACTCCTAAGAAAATAATTTTGTAAAATCCTATAATGATTTTCTCAAAAAAAAAATATATTTACTTATGTTACCTATGGTTGGCACAAGTTAGAGTGTAGATAGATGAATGGACTAAGTATGGCTCAAGATATACAGAAATATCCCAGGAACGAGCCCCCAGTGTGGCGAGAGGTTTTATTTGGCTGTAGGATCAGTATAGTACTGAAAATTACAGAAATAGAATTTCTGCAGAAAATGGTGAAGTCACAGTGTCTGAGAGGACTACTGGTATCACAAAGTAGTTACGGCTGTGAATGTTCTGATCTCCAAACAATAGTAGAAAGGAGACCGACATAAAGCGCCACCTCCGCTGTGTAACTATCTGTGATATTAAAAAAACAAGGAAACAGATTTTGCTTAACAATGATAAAATTGACAAGTCTTCAAATACAATTTCCTAAGTTTTTATTTAGTATATACACTATCTACTCTTGTGCTAAAGGGTGAATGTTGAAAAAAATGGGATGTAATGGAATTGTAAGTTTACATGTGATTTACAAATATTTATTTTATATATATAAATATTTTACAACAAGTTTTCCAATTATAGGAACAAAAAAATTATATCAGCTGTGCTGTTAATCAATTATAGTATATGTATCAGCTGTGCTGTTAAATTAAGGATCTAACACTTATCAGCTATGCTGTTATTTTTGTCTCTTGCTATGTTAATTTCACTTTCTCATCACTGACAGTTTCTATGCTCACAATGCTGACAGAAATGGTACGATTGTGTACTCATCTCTTCTCCTTAGTTTAGTTCACACCACTCCTGCTGAGGCTCGTTACTTTAGCCCACCCAAGACTGAGGGGGACTAAAGATGTAGCTTCTGTACAATCTCTATGCTCCTGCGAAGTTCCAGGCAGCGGGATTGACTCGAACATACGACCTCAGGTTTTCAGGACACAACTAAACCTGTAACAAAGCAAAAATAGGGGCTAATTTCTGTCCTCAAGCCCACCTATTTCTAGTGCGAGTGAAATGAGCGTGTCTCAGATGTATGCATTGTAGGATAAATGACAACATGGCTCAGTATGAATTAGCAATAGCGAGACAATACAGGTGTCTACTTGCAAAGCATTCTTTCTGATAAACTAATACATGGATACATTCAATAATATAGATTCAATACATGAATACATTCCATAATATAAATCAATACATGAATAAATCCAATAATATGTACACCTAGGTGTGATACAACAATGTCCTTCCCCCTATACTATACACGCCCTCTCTGACAAGTGCTATACTAGCTGGTAACATATATCCTAACAATATTGTTATGTTCTTATGATAGGAGTATATGAGACGAGGACTGTTGGATGATATATCAGGTGGGAGTTATAGGAGATAATAGATTGGAGTTAGATGAGACAATAGATTGAGTCCTAACAAGGACTGTTTTGGTTATATTGCAGTTGGTCTTATCTGAGATAATAGACTGAAGTTATAGGAGACAATAGATTGAGTTATAGGAGACAATAGATTGAGGGATGATGTCACGAAGTGTATTCGCCTTCTTTTCTCTCTGTCAATCTTTTCTTATACCCATTCATTCCTTCTCTCTAAATTTTCTAGAATCTCTACCACTCGTCAATACACATCAGGAGATCTCCCATTTGCTTCGGGAAATGAATTCCTTTTTCTTAAATCGAGGTTACCAGCAAACCACTGTGACCTTTTACCGCTGTGAACTTTTACACCGCGCCCTGAATAATTGCAGTTCAGCCAATGGATAGGGAGCGCGGATTATTGTCTTTTGACCTTTGACCTCAGCAACCAAACGGAAACCTGGAGGATTTTGGCGCGATTCTCAAAGCATAAGCCTAGACAGGCAGACCGGCTGAAAATGGTTGCTCCTAAGAAATACAGAGGGGCCCAATCATTTAAACAGCAATGAATCTTAGCTGAGCGAGTAAGTGATCTATATTGTTATATGAATAACATGAATTAATCATATGTTTATCTACAACATATCATGTCAGTATCTTTTGTTTGTCACTGTGACAGAAATTAATATCCTTGATTTTGTACAGGAGACAACAACATTATGTATACTGAAAGTTTCATGTGTGAACTACCATTGTCCTGTTTTATACTGAATGATGTCTACTAATTCTACTGTATGATTTCAGCCATGATTATTCTGGTCATATTTTAATCCTGAACTGATTTCTGCAAATATCCTTATTATAATTTTATGTGTTAATGTGCATGTATCCTATGTTA
Organism: Oreohelix idahoensis; assembly: GCA_024509875.1. Taxonomy (NCBI): domain Eukaryota; kingdom Metazoa; phylum Mollusca; class Gastropoda; order Stylommatophora; family Oreohelicidae; genus Oreohelix; species Oreohelix idahoensis. Next base: position 10,446 of record JAMPIV010016379.1, read on the forward strand.
TGATGGTATTATCAAGGTATATGAATGCCTATCACATAAACTTAGAACTATGTAAATGTGGGCAAGCCCAATGGGCTGATCACCCGTTGGCTTGTCACACCGATTACGGAAACAACGGCAGATGGATCTATTTGTTGTTGCCCTAAAGACGCCGCTAGGCGTGATGGGAAACTACAACAGAGAAAATCAATCTGCTGTTGCCCTTAAGACGCCACAAGGCGTGATGGCCTCTGACTGCTTGGTCGGTCTTTGGCTAAGGACGGAAGAAGAAGAAGAGAAGAAATATGGGCAACAGCACTATAGCCTAATTTTATAAATGAATATGTTGACTGACTTGTAATTCAGTGGTTCTCAAACCTTGGCAGCAATGACACCCCCCCCCCCCAACCATGTTACAGATGAATAGAAAACTATTACCCAGTGGTTCTCAAACCATGGTTGACAGTGACCCCACCTTAAATTTACTGCTCTATGGGCACAATGTAGACAAGTGGTTCTAAAACTTTTGATGACCACTGCCCCAAACTTCACAGTTGGTAAAGCTAACAGCCCACACGTTGAAAATCACTGCGGTAAACAAGCTGGAAGCCGGATATAGGTTGAGACCCACCTGTATGCTTATAATGTTAGTTATGATATAATATTTTATAGATAATAGAGAGTACTTTGTTAGTAATGTTAACTATGAATGTTAAAAAATTCTGATGGACGATTAGCGCCCAGCAGATATGGGAAATGACTTCTCTGGCAAGATTACTAATGGAGCTCAAATTGTTTGTCAATCCAGTCCTATCCGGTTGTCATACCAGAAGACCTAAGCATAAGCAGTGTTCTCAAGGGCAGACTTAATCCATCCCAGCTGGTGATGCGCCCTGAGTCAAGACGGAGAAGAAGCAACTTGCCATCCTCTGAAACCCTAAAAAGAACTTGCGGGACCTGGAGTACTGGGACATATTGAACCCCTGGCAACAAGACTACATCAGCATCTGAGATGAGTATCTGAACATGCCAGCAGAACCACTACAGAATATTCCTTTGTCCTATGATTAAAAATTAATTCTGACATGGATCAGAACCATTCATAGATTAGGGAACATATAGTGTATATTTGAATATATTGTGAGATTCTATTTTCATTTTTGTAAACTTTACATAACAGAGTCTGTTGTTATTTTCTTTGTAATATTTAATTGGGTTGTATAGTTTTAATAACATAAATCTACACCCTGGGGGCAGAGCCAAAATTAAATAACACTATTGGGTCAGGATATTTTTAATGTGGCTGGGCACCAAATCTCTTATCCATCTATATGTACTATACATAGTCCTTTGTAGGATATCGGATATAGAATTTATCGCCTAGAGAATATCCTGTTTAGTTTCACCAGAATTCTCTCAGAAAGTTTTTTTGAGTGGACTAATTCCCGAGGAGAGACTGTGCATTTAACCTGCAGTCTGGAAGAGTTTCCTCTAGAGATTATCGTTTATCCATTCCATTCAAGCTGTCCTATCTCCTCAAAACATTTCACTACAGATGAGTCCTATTAGTCTATGTCTATTCAATCATAATAGGAAATACGATCATTATACTTAATTTCCCCAAGATACAATCAGTAACCTGATAGGTAGTATAAATGACACACAACAAATACCAACATTATAGACCTGCGGAAAGCCTATTTTCCTAAAGGTTATCGTAAACATATTTACCCTCCTAAGATTGTAAACTGGCCAGGTTTTGACGCGACTTAGCGAAGTAGGTTGCAGGTCGATGCCCTCAGGTAAGCAATAACTCAAAGTGACAGGTTCTTCCTCTTCAGTCGGTCGGTCTGGCTTCGTTTTTGGTGTTGCATGTTTAGCATAAAATTCCGCCAGATTATATAGGCACGTAAATACTTGAGGAAAGCTTTCGGTTGGTTCCTGGCGGAGCAAGTTGATTGGTTTCCTCCGGTTTAGTCCCAAGTGCTGTACAGCCTAATTTTATACAGTTTTAATCCGCCATCTTGTGTGAACTGCGTGAACAGTATAATTTATTCTGTCTCAGGGACTGGTGAACGGTGCAAGTTGATTGGTTGAAGCAAATCTGTATCTCGACATAGTGATTAACAAAGTAGTGGGTTACACTTCGTTTCACGACAACCACCTCAGTCAAAAACCCCGCATAGACTGATCCCACGGGAACACACCCCGTTCACACAGTCACGAGAATCTCCTGTTCTCTTAACACCGCTCTCAAAAATCCCTGCGGACACTAGCCGCGAGAGCTATTCACACATCACTCAAAAACAGTTCAGAAACAATACATTATGACCAGAGTTCACCCGCTATCTGACATACTGTTTTCACGAAACTAAGAGAAGATATTTTTTTAAACAAATCCATTACCAGTCTGCAAGCAAGTACTCTAACCCAAAATTTACTCTACTCAACAAGTATTTTCCAAGATCATTTCTCTTTCATCACATCTGCACTTATCAGTTTGCCACACCCCCAGGGAAAAAAAATGATTCATCATTTTTTTTGAAAATCGACTCCCAAAAATTTAACGGTTAACGAAGTTATATCAAATATGTACAAAAATTAACTCCCAAAAATTTAACGGTTAATGAAGTTATATCAAATATCTCTTAAATTAATTCCCAAAAATTTAAAAAATTAATGAAGTTCTATCAATTACCTACAAAAATATACCTATGACAAGACAACATAGTACATTTATAAAAATATCATCAACAAATGTAAGATAACGACTAAATCATCCAACATAATCATTCAAGCATACCTAAAAATAATCTAATACAAATCCAAATTAAGTATACATAGTACAAACTAAACAGAAAATAAACTATCGTAAGAGAAAAGATAAAATATGAAATGGGAATATGGTAAGAATCAGATAGAATCATATGATGACAATGAAGACAACAATTCCATGCATGTAAAACAAATAGAACTATTAGAACCAATCACATTATCTAAATGACATAATTAACTTAACAATACAAAGAATGAAAGTATAAATAGCGTAACACGAAAAAAGTATACTAGAAGTATGAATTACATCAAAGATGAAACACGGAAGCATAAACAAAATATCAGACAATACTGAAAAGACAACAGAAAAGATGTAAAGAAATGACGAATAGTCAACAAAGAGATGAAAGTAAAGATGCAAATCTAAAGAAAGTTGGTAACAACACCTAACAATAACTATCCAAATGTAACAATGTATTGTAAAATACAAAAATGCTAAAGTATATTTATATACTAACACAAAAAAAGAAAGCTTATGACAAGCGCAGCATAATAAGTAATTTACCTAAATTATAAACTTATACATAACTAAAAATAAATTACATCAAATATCACCCAAACAAAAAATATCAACGCTAACACAAGCTTCGCATTGACGCATAGTCAAGCGCTATCTAACAAAAAATACATCCAAACATCAAAACATTTTCAAAGAATTAATGTCACTACATAATAGTAACCTTAACATACAGTCTAGCGCCGGCACAGAAAAAAAATAAATATCACAATGTGCAAAACACATTTCTCAAAAAGAAAATTACAATACAAAAAATGTTTCTTAACGTTAAGTTAAATAAAAATAGTATTTTTATTTCTAAGTAGTACGTAGCTATAATTAACAACTAACAATTAAATCAGCTAGGTAACATAATTAAAAAAAAATAATCTTATCTTTAAACAGACACACATCAAAAATGTGTAAGTTTTTTTTTTCTCTTTTTAAAAAAAAAATACATCACAGAAACGTTACATGGGGTAACACACTGTTGAACTGCTTACGAAGTTATAAATATATAAGTGTAATATTATTTATCTTAACTATGTATTATAATCAGATATCTAAATTCTTTAAATGAACAAGAGTATCAGCTGTTGCTGTTAATTCTACCAATTCCATTTAATCTGAACTTTAAGTTAATTCTAGCTGACAAAAAATCGAATTGTTTAAATTAAATGGAAACCAAGTTTCAGAATATATCCTTAACTTCAACGCAAAATCATTAATAATACCTACAAGTTACGTTTAAAATTACCTTTCACTAAACAATTAATTCGAATAATTTGTGTATAAATATGTTAACTAAACATGGTATCAAACCCATGATGAAAAAACAAAACCAAATTTTAAGTAGTGAATAAAAAACACTCAGGACTATCTATAAAAATGACTATTACATCGTCTCAGTAAATGAGTTTGTGCATAGGAATGAACTAATGCATAATTAAAATACAGTCATATAAGTAACAACCAAAAACAATTATGGCAATCAAATGTTACAAAGAAATTACATAATATTCCATTAACAATATATAAAGTTCTATACTAAAGAATAAAGTAACATTCACTGTTTGTAAACAGAACAAAAATAAACATGACCTTTAATGGAAAAAAAAAAAAATCCTTCGAGGTCTTGCGAACATCTCATCAACACGCGAGGTGACATCATGACACAGTGGGTTAACGTACTGGCTAGGCTCGCTTGAATGGACAAATGGCACACAGTGATCTATATCTCTCGCAGGTAATGTAAAATTAGAATGGTGACTCCCCTCGCACAGTCGCTCGCTGTGAGACAATACAAATGAAAATATCTATTTTAATCCATGGTAGATTAAGAGTGAACACGGAAAATTCACTTTACAAATACCCAAACTCCGTGGTGTAAGGTTGTGGCCCTTCTGCGATGTCAACAACTCTCGTCACATAGCAGACAACATAGAAGTCTTCGGGACAACTTGACCTATAATTCACAGTTGTCAGTGCGGTAGGCTGAAAAAAATTTACTACCTTCACAAGACCGAGATACTCTCTCAAACCTATCAGCATGACAAGCAAAAGCATTTAAGAACTTATTACCGTTCCTATTACTCTGATTACTAATAATCTTGCTCTTATGTGGAGCACAGTTAACCCGGCTGCGATCTCTATAATTGCTTTTGAGAGCATTGTTATTTGCTCTATTGAAATAGCAATAATTGCACTGATTTAAATCCCAGTTACAATAGTTACGGTTAACATCTTTTCTTACATAAGAATGTCCACTAGATAGGACTTGCTTTTTACCAGAAAAATTATTACTAGATTGATGAACTTTCATATAATTACCTCTGCTATAGTTTTCTAAACTTTTAGAATCACAATGTTGAGATCTGTCACATTTTCTCTTGTTTTTAGGAGAAGAAACGTTACCGTAGGATGAACTCTCTTGGTACTTTATAACCTTAGGGTTATGTCTCCTATCAAAACTGCTGTTATCTTTGCTTGTGGCAATGTATTTAATAGCTGGGTCATACTGTTTGGACTGGGTATGACTAGTAAAAGGCTTGATAGTCTCTTTATTTTTTTTCACAACATTTGTTTCCTTCATGGAACAAGCAGTGGTATGTTTGTTACTTGTTACCAATTTATCAGATCTGTCAATCAATACGCGGTTGGTTTTTAACACATTGACTTGAGATTTAGTACTGTTTCTTTCCTTATCTACAGGACTGGCTATTACTGTAGAATTCTCTTTGTTGGACTGTCGCCAAGAAACAATATTATTGGAAATATCATTGGTATTGCGATGGAAGTAATATTTCCCACGAAACGACCTATGTCCATCATTCTTGACCGTAGAATGCGCGAAATGTGTATAGGGCTGGCTTTTTGCTTTAGTGGTCTGATGATAAGAAACTTTATGTTTATCATCGTCAACACTGACGGAAGACCACATTTTGTTCTTCAAAACAATGTCAATCAGGCCATCCACCCGTTTCCTGGCCTCTGAAATCTCAATATCTCTAAGTGCAATCTGCTCACTTAGTCTTTTATTTAAATCCTTAACTCTTAAAACTTTACAGCTTTCCTCTGCTAGCAAATTCTCAATCTTAGCAACCTCCACTTTTTCAGCCCTCGACTGTACTAATGTCTCTTTTTCATTCTGTTCTTTATTTATCCTCAACTGTGTTAATTCCATTTGACGTTCCTCAGTGTCACTATAATGGCTATCTACAAGCTCATCAATCTTCTCCGGGCATACAGTGTTCTTGTCTTCAAGTTTACCAAAACATACATCATGAAGCATTTCTATGTATAACTTCTCCCGTTCGTTTGTTTCAGCATTTAATTTCTGATACATCTCTTTCTTTCGTTGAGTTTCCTGTGTAAGTTTTTCCAACTCAACATGCTTATCTTTCATTTGAGTCTCTAACTCTTCAATTTTGCTTAAAGCAGAATTCAATGCTGTTTGAGAACTAGCAAGTTTCAAGTTAGCTTCATGTAATTCACCTTTAAGTCTAGATACTGTCTCGTGTAGTACCCTCTCTTCAGAAATACTCTGTGAACACTTCTTTCTCTCATGTAATGCACTCCGCTTATTCTTCCTTGTTTGCCCTTTATCCTCTAACTCTTTTCCCTGATCATCAGAAATGCCGTAGAAAATTACCTTGTGTATACTCCTCACTATATGATCATGCTTAACATCAGTATAGTTATACACAAATGAACGAAGGTAACCCAGTAAGTCTGCTAAATCCTTGGCTATCCTTAGATGAGGAACAGAATGAAAACTCTCCTGAGCAAAATACCTTAGGGCTCTGGAAGCATTAATCAAAAATTCATCCATTACATCTGCTTCAAGTGCTCCACCTTTCAATCCATCATCATCTCTACCTTTCTGAAATAAATATTATAATACAGGTCTCATATCCTCCGGATCTGTATCACACTCCATTGTGACTTGCTTACCTAGTCAACAATATATGTATAAATCAGCTTTCAACCTCATTAAACGAATTATCTTTTCAAGAAATTGCTATTAGATCTCAAATACTGTATCATCAATCCCTGTACATCATCATATTCTATAATTAAGCGATATAATTATCGACAACAACAACAATAGTTATCAATAGAATAGGATAGTGCAAATTGAGGCTTGTTGACATGGACAGAAGTGGCAACATTTACACACAACAAAAGCACTTAACTGAAGATCATCCAGACCCTTCTGCCAACACACAGGATATCACAAAGTTCTGACGTTAAAAAACTCCACTGCAGAAAGGTACAAGGACTAGGCTCTCTTGTCTTCAGATCTCTGCCACTGTACAGTATGCGCTCAACAATGCATAAGACGACAGGAAGTGAACACAGCAACTCCGCAACTCGTCACTTGAGGTATACGTGCAGGCGAACTCACAAAACACTGCACATATAGTTGAACTTGTATATGGACCGGAACAGGCAATGTAACTTTTATGGCATGAATGACGCTGGTATCGCTCAAATGTTTAATATCATGGACTCCTGTAGTCCTTTCTTTCATATGCCAACTGATAACGTTAGTTTGTTGATACACACGTCAAGATATGAGGATGGATATGCGCAGTCAGCTGATACATGTGTACAGTTGAATAAAGTTACGCCCACACAGGGCTTTTTATAACCACGTTTAGTGTTCCCACTTGTAATGACTGGTCGCGAATTTGACCTACTTTGCTCTCTTGTCACGCGAATGTAATGTGGGTGTTACGACCCGTTGATTTGGTCCACCACTGATACAACCATAATTCACTGATACAAACACGACATACAGGCTACTATCACGGCAAGCGCTACTTTGATAAGCTATTGTCAGTTTGTTGATTGGAACAACTGATGCAATAATAATCGTTTGATACACTGGGTATCGTCATTAAATGTTACTACGATCCAGGTGTGTTGTATTTAGTTGGTTGAAGATGGTGAGTGTGTTTTGGGACAGTCACTCACAGTAGCGTACACACCGAGTCATGGAATGTTGTAACGTCTGATGATTTTAACCATGGTTTATTACAATTATAACATCACGTAGATCTAGACGAATACAGTTACATCGAAACATGAATCTTCATAATGTAGTTAACACACCATACGGCCCTTACACATCCTGGCCTACAAAATCTCTACTCCTCACATCAGTGCACAAATACTGCATCTACGGCAGTTATATAATAATCATGGCCTACAAAATCTCTATACTTCACATCAGTGCACAAATACTGCATCTACGGCAGTTATATAATAATCATGGCCTACAAAATCTCTATACTTCACATCAGTGCACAAATACTGCATCTACGGCAGATATATAATAATCATGGCCTACAAAATCTCTATACTTCACATCAGTGCACAAATACTGCATCTACGGCAGATATATAATAATCAAGGCCTACAAAATCTCTATACTTCACATCGGTGCACAAATACTGCGTCTACAGCAGTTATATAATAATCATGGCCTACAAAATCTCTATACTTCACATCAGTGCACAAATACTGCATCTACGGCAGTTATATAATAATCATGGCCTACAAAATCTCTATACTTCACATCAGTGCACAAATACTGCATCTGCGGCAGTTATATAATAATCATGGCCTACAAAATCTCTATACTTCACATCAGTGCACAAATACTGCATCTACGGCAGATATATAATAATCAAGGCCTACAAAATCTCTATACTTCACATCAGTGCACAAATACTGCATCTACGGCAGATATATAATAATCAAGGCCTACAAAATCTCTATACTTCACATCGGTGCACAAATACTGCATCTACGGCAGATATATAATAATCAAGGCCTACAAAATCTCTATACTTCACAAAATCTCTACAGCCCTGCGCAGGCATACATTATCCAAAAACACATCAGGGCTGACCACCTCAGTCAAAAACCCCGCATAGACTGATCCCACGGGAACACACCCCGTTCACACAGTCACGAGAATCTCCTGTTCTCTTAACACCGCTCTCAAAAATCCCTGCGGACACTAGCCGCGAGAGCTATTCACACATCACTCAAAAACAGTTCAGAAACAATACATTATGATCAGAGTTCACCCGCTATCTGACATACTGTTTCCACGAAACTAAGAGAAGAAATTTTTTTAAACAAATCCATTACCAGTCTGCAAGCAAGTACTCTAACCCAAAATTTACTCTACTCAACAAGTATTTTCCAAGATCATTTCCCTTTCATCACATCTGCACTTATCAGTTACCCCATGCTTCTAGGCTTCCTGAAGGACGACCAAGTGTATTTGTTACCCCATACTTCTAGGCTTCCTGAAGGACGACCAACTGTATTAGTTACCCCATGCTTCTAGGCTTCCTGAAGGACGACCAACTGTATTAGTTACCCCATGCTTCTAGGCTTTCTGAAGGACGACCAATTGTATTAGTTACCCCATACTTCTAGGCTTCCTGAAGGACGACCAACTATATTAGTTACCCCATGCTTCTAGGCTTCCTGAAGGACGACCAATTGTATTTGTTACCCCATACTTCTAGGCTTCCTGAAGGACGACCAACTGTATTAGTTACCCCATGCTTCTAGGCTTCTTGAAGGACGACCAACTGTATTAGTTACCCCATACTTCTAGGCTTCCTGAAAGATGACCAACTGTATTAGTTACCCCATACTTCTAGGCTTCCTGAAGGACGACCACATGTATTAGTTACCCCATACTTCTAGGCTTACTGAAGGTGGACCAACTGTATTAGTTACCCCATACTTCTAGGCTTCCTGAAGGTGGACCAACTGTATTAGTTACCCCATACTTCTAGGCTTCCTGAAGGTGGACCAACTGTATTAGTTACCCCATACTTCTAGGCTTCCTGAAGGTGGACCAACTGTATTAGTTACCCCATACTTCTAGGCTTCCTGAAGGACGACCAACTGTATTAGTTACCCCATGCTCCAACAGACGCACACACTGGAGATAATGATGACGATAAAAGCACACTGACATGCACGTGCGCATGATGCATGTATAAGTTTTTTTGTTTGCTTGTTTTTAATTTTAAAAACAAAACTACTCAGTAATTACGTGGAACATCTTTTCTGGCATGCGCGGGGTAAGAGAGGAAGTAGAAGACAACTATAGAAGACATGGAGAAGAGAACTATAGAAGACGTGGAAAGATCTTGAGCTGATGTCACGTGACAGGAAGACTTGGCATACGTTGGTTGAAGGTTTATGTTCCTTTAGGAGTTGAAAGGTGAAAGGTGAAGAATTATGCGAAAGTATGTCAATAGGACAATTTAATGTCAACAAAAAAATAAAAATTAAAAAAATAATTAAACACAGGCTTTTAATGCACTAAAAGCCACCAATAATTTTTCAAGTAGTTTATAGCTTGCAGTAAAAAAAAATGTAACATCACATTGACAAAAAGCGTGGGGCGCTGATTCTGTATGAAATTAACTTCTGCATTATACTTCATTACACACTTATGGATAAAATATGTGATAAGTGCTTAAGTGCCCCACGCTTTTTGTCAATTTGATGTTACATTTTTTACTGCAAGCTTTAAACTCCTTAAAAAATTATTTCTGTGTTTTTAGTGCATTAAAAGCGTGTGTGTTACCTGTTGGTTTGGGGGTAACGTCTTCTCTATTGAGTATTGGATCCAACTTGATTGGAAACCACCACTGTGGAGAATTATATTATTTAGTAGTAGTATTCTCCATCTGTAATGCACTGGAACTGTAGCGTATACTTTAATTGATTTCTTCAACTGTTGCGTATCTTGTTTTATTATACTGTTATGTTATCACTGTCACACTCCGAATAAATAATGATTATATCTGTGTGCTACGTACCGTGTTCAGTGAGGAGGTGAGTGTGTATTGGAACAGTCACTCACAGTAACGTACATCACGAGTCATGGAGCATTGAAACTACAGGCGACAGTTAATAACAGTTTATTTACATAATAACACGCCAACATCGAACACACATAGTCAATTACATAGTTCACAACAATAAAGTACTTCAGCAAACGGTTGTCCTCACCGTGCTATAATATAAACATAAATATGGCCTCTCCAAAATACTCATCACATCAGCGCTATCATAAGATAATGAATCCTACCAGCAATTTCTCACAAGACTGCTCACCCGGCAGTTTGCAATAATCTCGCCTTCACTCATCTCAGCGCGATTATATAACAATATAAGTTACATCTTAAATTACTCACAAACACATGTCTTCACATCTCAAAATTATCCTCTCTCAGGAAATAATGGCCTACACAAATAATGGCCTCTTATCTTTTTCACTGCGCAGGCATACTATCGAAAAACACACAGTGGGCTGACCACCTCAGTCAAACACCACGCCTAGACTGATCCCACGGGAACACACCCCGTTCACACAGTCACGAGAATCTGCTGTTCTCTTAACACCGCTCTCAAACATCCATGCGGACACTAGCCGCGAGAGCTATTCACACATCACTCAAAAACAGTTTAGAAACAGTACATTATGACCAGAGTTCACCCGCTATCTGACATACTGTTTTCACGAAACTAAGAGGAGATACTTTTAAACAAATCCATTACCAATCTGCAAGCAAGTACTCTAACCCAAAATTCACTCTCCTCAACAAGTATTTTTCAAGATCACTTCCCTTTCATTAAATCTGCACTCATCAGTGTGTTTAAAATGCATTTTTTTTTTATTGTCTTCTTTTTAGTGTGAACAAATTCTGATATACTAAAACTTATAAAGTATGTTTAATTTTTGACTCCATTAAGAGTCAACTTGATGACGTTGTACACAATTATGTACACATATCTTGGTGACGTTGCATACAAGTCGTACACAAAATTGTGAAGATCACAAAACATGGTGACGCTGCATACAAAATAGTGAACTTCGCAAGGAACGAACAGAAAAATTATAACGAAAGTTGAGCTCCTTTTATATATTTTTTAAATTATTATTTTTTAATGTTATTCTTTTTATTATTTTTACGACTCATTATTGCATTGTTATCGGATATACACAACTACGCCAAGTTTCATTGCAATTGCTCATCTGGAAGTGATTGAAAAATCGATTGCAAAATTTGAAGGTGACAGATAAGACAAGTTAAAGAAAGGTCAAGGTTGTGCCATAGCAGATACTGCAGTAGAGGAGTGATGTGTTAGAGACTTCACCGTACTAGGTCCAGCATCAAGAGATGGGGGATGACAAGTTCCCTTCCTCGCTGCCTGTTCCTTCCCTAATGCAAAGTCAGTTACCCATTTACAGCTGGGTATAACATAATTAGGTGGAGACACAAAAACACACCCACGTGCAGAAGGCAGTTTACATGTGGACTTGACTGAGACAAGAAGACATGAAAAATGTATGGATAGTACAGGATTGGAAAACTTGGCATGGATTTGTATATATATATATATATATATATATATATATATATATATATATATATATATATATATATATATATATATATATATATATATATCCATCTGAATCCAGTGGCAAGACAAGTCAAGACGACTGGAGATGAAGTCAGGTGCAGTGGATGACCAGGGCTTTTTACGTGCCTCGGGCCGTGCTCCTTACGCTCCACAGCGCGTTGCTGGTAATCGCCGTCATGCCCGTTGAACCAACAGGTGGTTTCTTCCGCGCAGTCTATAATGGGATTCATGGCTGAGTAATAAAGCAGATGAGCTCCAAGGCTTTGCTGACAGCCATGACTTGAAGAATTTTTACCATGCACTCAAAGCGGTCTATGGTCCAACATCATCAGGATCATTTCCCCTCCTTAATGCAGATGGAAAACCACTAATTACAGACAACGAAAAAATTCTCCAACGCTGGGTCGAACACTTTAATAATATTCTGAACCAGCCATCATCTATTAACGACGAAGCCATCAACCGACTGCCCCAAATTCCTATAAATGAAGCACTAGATGATATACCAACTCTGGAGGAAACTCAAAAAGCAATTCGTCAACTTTCTAGTGGAAAGGCCCCCGGCTCCGATTCAATTCCTGTTGAGGTTTATAAAGATGGCGGTACAGTTCTGATAGAGAAACTTCACATGATCTTCCAGCAAATGTGGCAGAGTGAAACCATCCCACACGATCTCAAAGATGCGTCAATTATACATCTATATAAACGTAAAGGTAATCGCCAAGACTGTAACAATCATCGAGGCATCTCTCTTTTATCAATCGCTAGGAAGATATTCGCCAGAATCCTTCTGAGTCGCCTTACGGCTCATCTTGACAAAGGTCTTTTACCTGAAAGTCAGTGTGGATTCCGGAAAGAACGTGGAACCACCGATATGGTGTTCGCTGCAAGACAGCTACAAGAAAAATGCCAAGAACAGCACTGTGACCTGTACACAGCTTTCATCGACTTGACAAAGGCGTTCGACACGGTCAGTAGAGAGGGTCTATGGAAGATCATGGCAAAATACGGCTGCCCAAAGAAATTTATCACAATAGTGCAGCAACTGCATGATGGAATGCAGGCTAGAGTTCAGGAAAACGGTGAGCTGTCGGAGCCTTTCCCCGTCTCAAATGGAGTTAAACAAGGGTGTGTACTTGCACCGACTCTGTTCAGTATCATGTTTTCTGCTATGCTGACTGATTCTTTCAGAGACGGGGACACAGGAATCGACATCAGATATCGTATTGATGGAAAATTGTTTAACCTTAGGAGGCTTCAAGCAAAAAACCAAGGTCAAATCACACACCATCAGAGATCTTCTGTTTGCTGACGATTGTGCACTTAGTGCTGGCTCAGAGGCTGATCTGCAGCACAGCATGGATAGATTCTCCGAAGCCTGTGCCAACTTTGGGCTTACCATCAACACGGAGAAAACAGAAATCATGTACCAACCAGCTCCTGGCACAGTTTATACTGAGCCAATCATCAAGGTAAATGGTGAGAAACTGAATGTTGTGAACAGATTCACATACCTTGGTAGCACACTATCCCAGAACATCGTCATTGATGATGAGGTGAACACCAGGATCTCCAAAACCAGCAGCACATTTGGCAGACTATACACTGTGATGAAAAAATATTGATACAACGCTAAAAATTACAAATTATAAGTGTAAAAATTTAAAATAAAATGTAACGATAAAATTTAGTTAGGTAAGGATGCTTCATCTTCTCCCACGCCATCGGCACGTTGATTTTTCAGAACGTACTATCTTTTCCTAGTGTCAGTTGAAAAAAAAAAACTATTTATAACATGGTAACACGAAAGCGTATTCATTCAGACGGGGAGGGAAAGGAAAAATGATACCGTCTGCACACGTGCTTGAATCTAAAGCATAGCAGACGCAAATTTTGTAGTTTTTTTTTTTTTAAACATACGCCGATAGTTAACAAATGTTAGGAAGTTGGGCCACGAAAACGACCTTAGCTCTTGTCAAAAGGCGTATCTCTGACGTTTTACGGGAGATAGTCGAGTTTTAATTTGAATATAGCGGCAAAAGCAGTGAACGAGTAGTAAAAACAAATTTCAAGCCTAACATAGAAAAAAATTTGCTAATTCCTTAATAATAAGTTTAGAATAATAAAAGTTAGCTAGTTTGATAGCCTATCTTTTCCTGAGAAAGAATATACTTTTAATTATAAAGACGGACAGATAACACGGAAGATATTGACGAAAGACTGTATTGTTCAATACAGACGAGCAGACAGTTATTTGTGCATGCATTTCAGTCACTAATATTACATTTGACGCGTCCTTGAGACGAAGGCATGAAAAAATTACTTGTAAAGAAGGGGGATTCAAGGCTGATAGACACTAGGGGATAGAATCTAAAAATAACTTGGCGTAGAAATCTTAGAAGTGAGTGAGACAAAATTTGTGTAGTTTTTTGTAGTTGGGCCCAAAACCAAGTCCATTTTTGGGAAAACCCAAGTTCGGACCACCCGACAAACAGAAATACACTACACACTAGACCAAAACTAGACCAAAATTGGACATTTATTTTGAAATTTTGAATTTTTGTTGTGTAGTAGATCTCATTGGCTACTACAGTTAAGATTATTGGAAAATTTGACGGCTCGTTGCCATTTCGAAGAAGACTGTCCACATAAGCAGAACGTTAATGCTAGAAGTTTGTCGTCCATTGGGAATATATGTGTTAAAAATAATTGGGACGCCCTAGTCTAGCCAGCAGCTCTTCTGAGTTTGTGCTATAAAACGGTTCTGTGTATTCATTGAATGTTCTGGGGTTCTTGTCTGGTACTGAGCTGGTGCCAGGTCTCCCAAGTGGTCAAACCTATTTGTAGAACTGCCTGCCTTTATGTAAATCTGAGCCAAGGTGGAGAGAGCTGGAGTTTCATCTATCGTCCCAGGCCAGATAAGTGATTTTGGCCTCGCTTGCGTGGATTCATCACTCTAGTGTATAATTAAATAACCACATTGTGAACAAGTAAACTATTCCACCTATAAACTTGATAAGTGGGGACATGAGGACGATGTAAATACCCCGACCAGACATCTAGCACTATAGAAGAAAGACTCTAGATTTAAAATCAGTATTAGTGAATTTTAAAGTATATGTAAAACCATTGCTTCTTTTGTTATTTGATTACTTGTAAATATAATACCATTGATTGTTTGAGTTGAAAGTCCTGACCAGAAAAATTTCTAGGTTCAGGACAAATTAAATTTTGAAAAAAATTGTAAATTTATAAATGTTAACAGAGTGTTAGTCCAATTGATTTAGGTATTAATATTTGTGTTTGTGATGTTATATATGTGAAATAAGTTGCACTCACACCAAATTTCATTACCCTAGACACTAAACTTAGCTATTAGACATACTAGTCAAGAATAGGTCTGAATGAGATCGTAAGGTGGTAGCAAGTAAGGTCCTCTGAAAACTCATCAAAATTGTTATCCTCAGAGACCTTCACAGCTGACCTCATTCAGTACACTAAGTCCCCATATAACCATATTTATAATATCAAATCCACCACATACACCAACGTTTGGCATCGAAGTGGCATTAGTCTACAGACAAAGCTGAAGGTGTACAGAGCTGCGGCACTGGCTGAACTGCCCATGGAGGACTTCTGGTGTCGTGTATTGTGGTTCGCACTATTGACCTGCCATTGAAACATCATTTTTTGATGATGCATAGATGGCAGAGCGGATAGTATGATTCGCTTGCATGGCTAGGCGGGGTTGTCGCACGGAAGGTCCAGTGTTCAAATCCTGGGTAAGCCACTCATGTCTGTTGTTTTTCTGTTGTCTGGTGTTCTACTTCTTTATTTCCTGCGAGTGCCTGATAACATACCTTTATATTTGTTTCATATTAATTTACTGCTTCCAGTGCTGCTTTATGCATGTGAAACATGGACTGTATACAAGCGCCACGCAAAGAAGCTAAACCACTTCCATACAGTCTGTCTCAGGAAGATAATGAACATCAAATGACAAGACAAGATACCGGATACCGCCGTTCTTGACAGAGCTGGTATCCCTAGCATCCATACTATTCTGATGCAGTCGCAAATTAGCTGGGCAGGTCATGTTGTCCGCTTGCCAGACCATCGACTGCCAAAGATACTCTTTTATGGTGAGATGCAGAAGGGTAGACGCTCCCATGGTGGCCACCAAAAGCGCTTCAAAGATACGCTTAAGGCTTCATTAAAAACCTTTGACATAAACCCTGACACATGGGAAGCTGCTGCGCAAGACCGAACTGCCTGGCGCACATCTCTTCGTAAAGGTGCAGCGGCATGCGAATCATCCAGAAGAGCAGCAGCGGAACAGCGGAGACAAGCTAGAAAAGACCGTTTAATAAAACCTTCTTGTGATGCAAATATTCCCTGCCCACACTGTCCGAGATCCTTCCAGGCCCGCATCGGGCTCATCAGTCACCTTCGTACCCATAGACTAACCTAACGATCCTAATAATTGGATGAACAGAGTGGTCTTCATCACTCGTGATGGACGAACAACAAAAAACAAAACATTCATAAATATTCAACACCTAATTAGATTGTAAATACAACATTTCTATATTACAGTATGCGAAGAATATAAGCCTTTCCTGATAACTAAACCATTTTAAGTCAAATGTTGTGAACATACATTACATGTAAGCGCTGAAACACAATGAGTGCCATATACAATGTATCCTTTTAAATAACAGTCAAAGGGATATAGAACGGAAACACAAAATTTGAATTATATCCCTTTAATAAATATAATTTATTAAATCACTTTGAATGACAGAATTATGCCCCTTTTTCAAAATAGTTTAAGTAAATAAATTTACTAAATTACATTGATATAAACCAAATCTATAATAAATTTTACTGTAAGAACGTAAAATTTATAACGGTCAGTAAATTTTAAAGAAGAAAAATAATTGTCAAGTTTTACTTTATACATTTATCTAAATTAATTTATTTATTATAAGATTTAAAAGCTCTTCTGGTGTCTTACACCAGTGCAGGACGTTTTGCAATGTTCTTTGAATCATATCAACACACTTAATGTTTTCAATGTTCCAAAAAAAAAAAAAAGTGGAACACGAAACGTATTTTTGACGGCGTAACTGCCTTACATAAATAAGAATTTATCTGTCTTGAAATGTTGTTCGTCCATCACGGGTGATGAAGACCACTCTGTTCATCCAATTATTTAGGAATATGTTAGGTTAGTCTATGGGTACGAAGGTGACTGATGAGCCCGATGCGGGCCTTGAAAGATCTCGGACAGTGTGGGCAGGGAATGTTTGCTTCATGTGAAGGTTTTATTACACGGTCCTTTCTAGCTTGTCTCCGCTGTTCCGCTGCTGCTCTTCTGGATGATTCGCATGAAGCTGCACCTTTACGAAGAGATGAGCGCCAAGCAGTTCGGTCTTGCGCAGCAGCTTCCCATGTGTCTGGGTTTATGTCAAAGGTTTTCAATGACGTCTTTAACGTGTCTTTGAAGCGCTTCTTTTGGCCACCATGGGAGCGTTTACCCTTCTGCATCTCACTATAAAAGAGTATCTTTGGCAGTCGATGGTCTGGCATGCGGACTACATGACCTGCCCAGCGAATCTGTGACTGCATCAGAATAGTATCAATACTAGGGATACCAGCTCTGTCAAGAACGGCGGTATCCGGGATCTTGTCTTGCCATTTGATGTTCATTATCTTCCTGAGACAGACTGTATGGAAGTGGTGTCTTGAAATAAAATAATACCGTAGTGCAAGTTGTTTTAAGAAGGTTTAACTATTGTTTTGTTTTAATTGTACTATTGCGTTGAGGTGTGCTTCTAAAGTGCATTCTGAAGACAGTCGTACCAGTTTTAAGTGGAGCATAGGAGCCGCGCTGGTGTAATGGCTACGACGTTGTACTGGCGACCAGGTGTTCATGGTTCAAACCCGGCCGTCAGCGTTTGAAGAAATGTTTACGACCGGAAATTTGACTGAATAACCTGAACGGCTCCTGCACATAAATCCCGTGTGGATGGGAAGGAGCGAAGCTCCTGACTGGGTTGGAAGGAAAGTCCACTGACCCCCCAGCCTCGCAATGACATGTCATTGGGCCGAAAGAGCTGGAAAGCTCGAGTGCCGCTGGTTATAGAAAAAAAATAGTGGAGCATAGGGAGCCGGGCTGGTATAATGGTTACCACACTGCGCTAGCGATCAGGTGTTCAAGAAAATAAAAATGGTGAAGATGACAAGGAAAGACCTTGAACTGATGTCACGTGACAGGAGGACATAGCATGTGTTCGTGGAAGGACTATGCTCCTTGGTCAGCTAAAGGGTATTGATTGATTGTTTGAATTATATGTTATTTGTTACATTGACGGAGTGTGACCATAGGATGATTGATTGTTTGAGTTATTTGTTACAGTGACAGAGTGTGACCATAGGGTGATTGATTGTTTAAATTATATGTTATTTGTTACAGTGTCAGAGTGTGACCATAGGATGAGCAGAATAAACGATACCGATACACACACAATATATATATATATATGGCTAGGGGTACGACCAGGTCTGTCAGATGTCATGTAGCACTGTACTGCAAAAAGTCAAAACTTCTCCTTCCTTTCAATTCAGTTGTTGAAGAGTACAAAGTTGGAAAGGCAAGGCTTGCACTGATGCTACGCGAGTCAGCTGATGACGTGGTTAAGTCCATTCAGCCCACACTGAAAACGGGAAGGAAGTGGAGAGTGGAAGAAGCTGTTGGACCGCGAATATTGATAAGATTTCGATACATTTCCTTCAGGGAAGTACCTAGGTTTTATTTTTATATTTATTTTTAGTTCTTATGTATCCTATTTAGCCTTCACTTTCTTTCCTTTTCTGACGAAGGCCTTGTGGCCGTAACGTAGACTACTTTCTTTGTCGAATCCAGATTAGACGAGCAATATTCGTTCAAAGAGGCCAAGTATAGTGATCTGGCCGCGGATCTGAGACACGATGGGTTCACTGCAAGGGTCATGGCTGTTGAAGTGGGCGCAAGAGGGCTTGTGGCTGCATCAGTGTATGATCTATTGAAACTGTTGGGGCTGAAGGGACAGTCGAGATTAAGGGCACTGAAGAGGTTAGTGAAACTGCCGAAAAGGCATAGGCTGGCTGTGGAACAACCGCAATGGACAATGGAAATCGTGACAATAAACGCTGCGGTACAGAAAACACCAGGAATTTTTTTTTTCCTAAGTCCACAATACGCTGCGTTTTTAGGCATACTAGTGAAAGGGCTGTGGCTGAGAGGCGACAGGCGATGTATACTATAAAGGGTGTCAGGAAGAATTTCAGCGGCGAGCGCGCAGTATCAAGTCTCGTCAGTTTCACGCAGGTTACTCAGTGTGTGTCCGTACTTGTGATGTGATGTGCTACGGAGCGAACGGAATAATTTGTCTTCTCGTTGTTACATTCACAATTGCCTCCACGGCTGGCGGAGTTGTGCATTAAAGTTGCTACCATAAGTGAAATAGGTTCATTTTCGATACAAGACAACAGGAGGCTGAGACGCTTGGGAGTCATGACCTAAGTGGGCCCGCCCCCCTTAGAGCGTAAAGGAGTATGTAGGGCCGAAACACTTGTCGGACGGGGGGACTTCGTCTGATGATCAGATTGCTTCCTGTTGTATCGCTCTGTAAAGAGTTTCCTATCATCATAGAACTGGGACTTCGAGGATTTCCGCGCTTATGTGTTCGGTGATGTGTAGAAAGTGAAACTACAGGACTAGTTTGTTGCTGCATTGAGGGCATACCTGTGTGATTTTGAGACGAAATCCAGCTGTATAAAATGTGTAGAATATCTGGCAGTAGAGCAAAATTACGACAATAAGTTGTAATAAGGTATTTGAATGAGTATTTCATTATGGAAGTATACATTGTTCACGACCATAAGATAGGAGTATAGGAATTGTTACCATGATGTAGTCAAGTTGTCACTTACTATTGTGTACTTAACCAAATCATTGTATGGAAGCCAATCATGGGCTAAGGAATCTATCATAGGATGTTTACAGGAAATGAATAATCACATGGAACTGGCTGTAGAAGACATGAAGTTATATATCCTATGCAAACTGTTAGCACAAGATCTGATTAATGTCTATATGTGATGTGTGTGTGTGTGTGTGTGTGTGTGTGTGTGTGTGTGTGTGTGTGTGTGTGTGTGTGAAGTGGTGCTGGAACCTACAGGGAATGCGGTTATCTTTCGTTCTAGGTTCTGTCTTGATATTACAAAGTACAACACATCCACTGAGAGGAAGCCTGTTGGTACCTACAGCTCTCAATATATTTAGAGCCATACCAAGATTCCCAGCCTAGAGTTGCAGTGGGTGTGATCCTGGCCTGTTGAATGCAGATCATCATATATATATTAAGATAAGTGGAATCTAGTTCCACTGAACAGCGAATCCAGACACTAATAAAGTTATAAACATCACACCTAATAAAAGGCATTGCAGGATGATTTATGTAGGACATTTGTTTAAGAAAGTGAATTCTACAGTCCAGGCACTGTGATCTTAGTATTAGGAAAGAAAGTAATTGACATTATCACCTTACCTTTACCATTTTATGCATTATGGAATAGTATATTCCATATTATTTATTTAATGTTGTAAATATTATTTGATTTCTTTTGAGAATTCCTGACTGAAAAAAATAAATCGGTAGAAGACAAATAAACTGTAAATAATAATTTCAGTCAGTCTTGCTTAATAATTCTTATTAAGGTAATGTACTGTATTGAGATTTATTACCTATAATAATTCAAAATGTTCCCCTAGATAACTAGTCATTTAAAATAAAAGTATAGTCAATAATCAATGTGGGATCTAGAGAGGTAGCAGATAGACCTTCAGTACTCAACAATATATTCATACTTGTAGGTTTACATAGCTTGACCCCTGTCGCAAAATTGGTTTCAAGTCATTGCAAACGTGTTCAGGTAGATTTATAAACCCGTCAACGATCGATTGACCGCTTTCAAAATGGCGGCGTATCAGCGAAATGTGTATCAGACAGAGGAAATCGCCAACGATAAATAAAAGCAGAAGGGAATCAGTATGAAAAGGATTTTACATTTTGGTCCAGGAAAGGATTGTGTATAACAGTATAAAAGAAGAAACGGTAGGAAGTTCTCATTTACGGAGATATATGCGAATTTCGGCTGCCCTCAGTTACGCGGAAAAGCATGTAAACCCACTTCTGTTCTAAATATTAAAATCCACAAATAACAGTTTGGGAAATTACATGGATAGGAAGATAGAGATTTATCGGCTGTATAATACTAGATAAGATGGAACAATATGGATATTATATATGCCGAGAATGAGAAAGGCAAAATTTCAGTCGACGCACAGATCGGCTGAAATCGTTGTTCGGGAAAGATTTTTCAGGCCCAGGTTTAAGCTGTGACGTCAGTACCCTCCGATACGTCCGCGCCATGCGTATATAAACGTATCGGTAAAACTGGAGAGATACACATCGAAAGAGGTTTGAGACGGACGGACGGCAGATAATCGCCACTACGCTACATCTATCTGAAGTGTGAGCGAATCGCCATAAGTTTCAGTCAGTATCTGGAGTCTTGAGGGTAAGCGAAATTATGATAACTACCGTGTATAATATTTGTTATTTCAGGTTCATATAGAATTCACAAAATATGCCTGTATAATATTCATTGATATAACGTATTGTTATTTTAATATGATTTATTCATGTGCTTAGTGGAAGATGGTTGCTTGTACAAAAACGTATCAAAACTAGCCCCACAGCCAAATAGAAAATATTTATTATATTAAATGCTGTATCTCGTCGATATTAAATGCATTATCGCTTACGAAGATAAAGGCAATCCCATGACCAGAGATTGTCTTAGGGAAATGAATTGTTAGAAGCTTCAGCATGGAAGATACCGCTTTTACTAGGTTAGGTGACTAGTCCCCTTCCTCGCTGCCTTTGCCTTCCCTAGTTCGAGTGCACAACTTTGTACCAATTTACAGCTGGTAAACTGGAGTGTTCTACAGCCAGTTTCAGTAGAAAGCAACCTGATCACGTGGTCACTCACTTTATTTATTTACGTATTAATTTTGGGTAGATGCTAAGAATAGCATCAGTATTTGAATTTGTACTTGATATGATTTAGAAGGATCAAGTTATAGATCAGAAAAGGATGTATAGGAGCAGAGTAAACCAGATGATGTTTATTACGGATATGTTAATATTAATTCTGGATCATTGAAATGATGTTACTTGCTATGACTGTATAACTTTGACACCTGAGGACTGACTAGTCTGACTTATGTGCTAGTCAGTTACACTTAATTGAAATGTTAATATTAATGCTATATCACTGAAATGATGTCCTTACTTACTATGATTGTATAACGGTGACATCTGATGACTGACTGGTCTGACATCTGTGCTAGTCAGCTACAAGTCTAGCCAGATACTAGCCAAGGCTGTTATGTTGCAGGTTCCATGAAATAACTCAAACCAGACTGTCCAGTATCAGAAGCCTGTGTTGTTCATCAGAGGCCATCCCACAAAAGTGCAGGACCCCAAAGAGTGAACTTCAACTGGTCATTGGCATCCCTACTGCTGGGTCTACCGATACTGATATATGCAACGGACAGTCTGTGTCAGCAGGATCAAGAGTCAGATAAGTGTCACTTAGGACACTGACCACCACAATATATAAAACAGCTAATAGTGAAAATCCATAGTTCAGTCAACTGATG
This sequence comes from Oreohelix idahoensis, assembly GCA_024509875.1. Lineage (NCBI taxonomy): Eukaryota > Metazoa > Mollusca > Gastropoda > Stylommatophora > Oreohelicidae > Oreohelix > Oreohelix idahoensis. The sequence continues at coordinate 33,506 of JAMPIV010016379.1, forward strand.
ACAATTAATTGGAAAGTCAAGAGACTAAAAACAGTGATTGCAGATTGCAGTAACGTTAATATTCAAGATCTTTAAGTCTAAACAGACAATAATAGTAATTGTGTGAATACTTTTATATATATGTGTATGCTCTTTTCCAACTTGTAGTAATAGAACATTAGTGTAATTATTAAACTATTTTACCTGTACCTGAGGATTTATTCACTTCTTCCATTTGTGGTTTCAGTGAATGTTCATTTTACTTATCCCCTAGAATATAAGTAATCATAAGATAGTCATAGGGAGGAGATGCCTTAAATCCTGGTACAACTTCTTACCAACTGGCCAGAGTTTTCACAGTCTGACTATTTCTATGATAGCCATACACCAGTGCTTATTTCTAAGACTGGGGTATTACTTGTAAGACCAGAACTCTATACTGGCATACTATCCTGGTAGCATATGACATACCTGGATTCCTATATAGATATCTAAATCTATTTAACCTCCCGCTACAGTGGGGGCTCGTCCGGGATATCTTTGATATTCCAGAGCCAACTTTCTATTTCTGCTGTGTAGAAAATTTTGTTTTGTAAAATTTTTTGGAAAGAGTAACATAGTAGGAAATAATTATATTTTTGTAGGAGTACCATTGAGTACAGATAAAGAAAGCTGTTTCATATATAGTGAAGTCAGTTTAATTAACTTTAATTTTAACTAAGTTAATTATATTGTAGTAAATTAGTTTGAGTAAGATCACTTGCCCTACTAGACTACAGATACATCATGGCTGACTTGGTCAAATTTAGGTCTGCTACACTGCAGGTGGGAAAAGAGCTTTGCATGGATGGTGACGCTCTGATCCGGTATGTCTCGACGGAATGTGAAAAGTACACCGAGAGAGAAGCAAAGCAATTAGAAGCAGAGAGAGAAGCCAAGAAATTAGAAGCAGAGAGAGAAGCCAAGAAATTAGAATTAGAAGCAGAGAGAGAAGCCAAGAAATTAGAAGCGGAGAGAGAAGCCAAGAAATTAGAAGCTGAGAGAGAAGAAAGGAGGTTACAAGCAGAGAGAGACCATGAGCTGAAAATGAGACAGCTTGATCTTGAACTTCAGGCTGGGACTATCACCCATGGTAATAGCTCACCTCATTCTGCGAATAGCTCTTTTCAGAACACAGCAAATGGGGCCATGAACTTCTACCTAGATCCATTTGTTGAAAAGGAGGACGCAATTGAGTCGTACCTGGATAGGTATGAAAGGCTAGCCTCTACATATGGACTGGAAAAGGAAAAATGGAGTCTAAAGTTATCCCAGGGATTGAGAGGTATTGCATATGATGTGTTTCTGAAACTCTCCAAAGAAGATCAGGAAAATTATGAAATACTAAAGCAAGCCTTACTGATCCGGTATGAAAAGAACTCTGAGGCATATAGGAAGAAATTTAGAACTTCTAAACCTCTACCTGGAGAAACATATAACAGTTCTCAGCTAGGCTAGAAACGTATTTGTTGAAATGGAGTAGTTTAGGTAAGTATCAGAAAACCTACGAGGATCTGAAAGAAATGGTTATGTTAGAGCAAGTGAAAGATTCCATGTCTCAAGAAATGAGGAAATTCCTTATGGAACAAGGAGCAGAGAGGCTGGAAGACATTTTGAAATGTGCAGAGAGATACCAAGCAGCTCAAGCTGAATTGGTAGGAACAAAAAGGAAGCAGGTAGAAGGATATAAGCCACCACCGCAGAATACCCAGTTTGACCAGAAGGATAATCCATACAGAAATAAGCCAAGATTTGATAATAAGGACAAGAACCCTCAGACTCAGGAAAAGAAACCCTACAAACAGGGAGATAAGTGGTGCAAAATTTGTAAGATGAGCAACCACAACACTGTAGATTGTAGAAGGAAAACCCCTCATCATGCTGCATGTTTAGCAACAGGGAATAGGACAGATATGATGGAACTGACAGGGAGTCAGAATAGCCTCCGTCATCCCCCTGTGAGTGAGCTCGTAACCGTGAACGGCAATCGAGTCATGTGCTTATATGATACCGGCCTGGATTTTGACTCTGTTTTGAGTTCAACCCTAGTGCACTCTGATCAAATTACCACAGAAACCGTGGAAATACAAGGGGCAACTAAGGGAACAGCAACCATGACACTTCCTATAGCTAGGATCAATGTGAAATCTCGCTACGTGGAAGAAGTGATAACAGCCGCAGTGATAGATGACCCTATATACCCGCTGATATTTGGGTGTAGGTATGTATTTTTGGGTGACCCAGTAAAACCTGTTGTCCTGGCAGCAGTCCAGACCAGGTCGAGCACCAAAAACGAGGAGGAAAATCCTAACAATACTCAGCCAGAGCAAATGAAACAGGCTCAATCAGAAGATGACACATTGAAGCCTTGTTTTGGCAAGTTGCCAAAGGCCCATAACCCTCCAGAAAAAGGAGACTTGTATATAAAAAATGGACTACTGTATAGAAAAGCTGGTACAGGACCTCAAGGACATGGACAGCTGGTAGTACCAAAGTCATACAGGGAGAAAGTTATGGAGCTCGCACATGCTATTCCCTTTAGTGGACACATGGGAATTGGTGCCACAAGTCAACGGATAGCTTGTCACTATTACTGGCCAGGGATCACGGAAGATATCAAACGATATGTGAAATCTTGTCCAGAGTGTCGACGTGTAGCCCCCAAGCATGGGACTGCACCAGCAACTCTAGGAGAAATGCCAATCATGGGTACTCCATTCGAGAGAGTTGCAGTGGATATTGTTGGACTCCTCATTAGAACTAAGAGAAGAAATAGTTATATCTTAACTCTGGTTGATACATGCTCTATGTGGGGAGAGGCCGTAGCCATGGCATCTATAGATTCTAAGCATGTGGCTGAGGCATTGTTGACAATATTCACCCGGTTAGGCTTCCCACATCAAATATTGACGGACAATGGTTCCCAGTTCAAGGGAAAGCTAACCCAAGAAGTGTTCCGGATTTTTCAAGCCAGACATTATCATTGCTCTCCTTATCACCCACAAGGAAATGGTCAAGTCGAGCGGTTCAATGGTACGCTCATTTCTATTCTCAGGAAGCTGGCAAGTGAAAAACCTGAAACATGGGATGTATACTTACCCGCTGCATTATTCGCATACCAGGAAGTCCCACACAATTCCACAGGAATGGCACCGGCCACATTGTTGTTTGGTCGGCCTATAAAAGGTCCACTGGAAGCATTACTGCGGACTTGGACAGACGAGAAGGCAGAGGAAAGTGTCACCTCATCAATTCAGTATGTAAATGAGTTGACCACTCGACTGAAAATGGGCTGGAAATTGGCTAATGATAATCTTCGCAGAGCCAGAAAGAAACATACTGAATACTATAACAAGAAAGCAAAGGATAGGGAACTTGCTGTTGGAGAAAAAGTGCTTCTTCTATTGCCCAGCAGTAACAACAAACTGCAGATTGGTTGGCAGGGTCCATATAAAGTGCTAGAGAAATTATCTAGAACTAATTACAAGATTGACAAGAAGGGCAAAGAAAAGGTGTACCATGTCAATCTGTTAAAGAAATATTATGACAGGACATCAACGGAGGTAGCCCATATGATGACTCTGGCCATCGCAATTGAAATGAAGCATGAACCACTAACCTCAATGGAGTATCCATTGAGGCCGACTGAGACATATGAACAAGTCAAAATTAGTACTCAGTTATCTCAGGAACAGAGGGAGCAAGTTAAAAAGGTACCCAAAACACATGCAGACGTGTTAACTGATAAACCAGGATGCACCAACTTATTGACATATGATATGAAGGTCATCGATCCAACACCGATCTGCATGAAGACCTACCCTATACCATATGCCAAGGCACAGGCATTGAAGGAGGAAATTGATTATCTGTTGCAAGAACAAATCATCTCCAAGTCAGAATCACCTTACAGTTCAAGTGTTGTACTGTTGAGAAAACCAAGTGGAGAACACCGACTCTGTATCGATTACCGGAAATTAAATGCGATCACTGAAACCCAAGCTGATCCATTACCGGATACCAATCAGCTGTTCTCGAAGCTAAGTACTGCGAAATATTTCTCTAAGGTCGATTTAAGTAAGGGATATTACCAGATTCCTGTCAAACCCGAGATCCTACACATGCTGGCTTTTAGCACTTCGGATGGTCACTATGAATTTAATGTACTACCATTCGGGTTGAAAAACGCACCGAGCGTATTTTCAAGGATGATGAGGAAATTGCTGGAACCCTTGAACAACTCTAACATCACCAACTTTATGGATGACATTCTCATAGTCACGGAAACATTTGAGGATCATCTACATTCTCTATCAATGTTACTGGGTAGACTCAGAGAGGCAGGTTTGACTGCTCTCCCAACAAAGTGTGTAATCGGATGTCAGGAATTAGAATTTTTGGGACATACAATTTGTCATGGAAACATGGCTCCTGATCCCAAAAATATAGAAAAGTTAAGGAATGCACCTAGACCACAGACAAAAAAGGAGGTGAGGTCGTTCGTATCCTTAGGAGGATTCTATCAAAAGTGCATCAAAGACTTCAACACCTTATGTGCACCTTTGACGGATCTGACAAAGAAAGGGAAGCCGGACACAATAAAGTGGACTGCAGAGTGTGAGCATGCATATTCAGAGTTGAAACATAAACTCACTAGTAGGCCTATTCTGAAGTTACCCGATCTGATGCAAGAGTTTATAGTACGGACTGATGCAAGCAATGTAGGAATTGGGGCCGCGCTTTTGCAAAAATCTCAGACCCAGAATGAGAAACTGTTTCCTGTTGCTTATGCCAGCCACAAGTTGAACGCGGCAGAAAAGAATTACTCTACTATAGAGAGGGAATGTTTAGCATTGGTGTGGGCCATCAATAAGTTTCAACCCTATTTGTATGGCAAGCCATTTGTGGTCTAGTGCGATCATCAACCCCTGTCATTTTTGGCCTCATCACGTCATGCAAATACTCGCTTACTAAGATGGTCATTATTGATTCAGCCATACTCCTTCACTATTGAATATATTCCTGGAAAACAGAATGTGGGCGCAGATTTTCTCAGTCGCCATCCCACAGATTTGGAGCAAGATAGAAGGAAGGAAAACTGACTTAGGAATGGTCGATTTGCAATTGTCTTGTACCCAATAGTTAAGCTAGATATCATCCAGCTTAAAATATGGGGGAGCTATGTCGCAAAATTGGTTTCAAGTCATTGCAAACGTGTTCAGGTAGATTTATAAACCCGTCAACGATCGATTGACCGCTTTCAAAATGGCGGCGTATCAGCGAAATGTGTATCAGACAGAGGAAATCGCCAACGATAAATAAAAGCAGAAGGGAATCAGTATGAAAAGGATTTTACATTTTGGTCCAGGAAAGGATTGTGTATAACAGTATAAAAGAAGAAACGGTAGGAAGTTCTCATTTACGGAGATATATGCGAATTTCGGCTGCCCTCAGTTACGCGGAAAAGCATGTAAACCCACTTCTGTTCTAAATATTAAAATCCACAAATAACAGTTTGGGAAATTACATGGATAGGAAGATAGAGATTTATCGGCTGTATAATACTAGATAAGATGGAACAATATGGATATTATATATGCCGAGAATGAGAAAGGCAAAATTTCAGTCGACGCACAGATCGGCTGAAATCGTTGTTCGGAAAGATTTTTTCAGGCCCAGGTTTAAGCTGTGACGTCAGTACCCTCCGATACGTCCGCGCCATGCGTATATAAACGTATCGGTAAAACTGGAGAGATACACATCGAAAGAGGTTTGAGACGGACGGACGGCAGATAATCGCCACTACGCTACATCTATCTGAAGTGTGAGCGAATCGCCATAAGTTTCAGTCAGTATCTGGAGTCTTGAGGGTAAGCGAAATTATGATAACTACCGTGTATAATATTTGTTATTTCAGGTTCATATAGAATTCACAAAATATGCCTGTATAATATTCATTGATATAACGTATTGTTATTTTTAATATGATTTATTCATGTGCTTAGTGGAAGATGGTTGCTTGTACAAAAACGTATCAAAACTAACCCCACAGCCAAATAGAAAATATTTATTATATTAAATGCTGTATCTCGTCGATATTAAATGCATTATCGCTTACGAAGATAAAGGCAGTCCCATGACCAGAGATTGTCTTAGGGAAATGAATTGTTAGAAGCTTCAGCATGGAAGATACCGCTTTTACGAGGTTAGGTGACTAGTCCCCTTCCTCGCTGCCTTTGCCTTCCCTAGTTCAAGCGCACAACTTTGTACCAATTTACAGCTGGTAAACTGGAGTGTTCTACAGCCAGTTTCAGTAGAAAGCAACCTGATCACGTGGTCACTCACTTTATTTATTTACGTATTAATTTTGGGTAGATGCTAAGAATAGCATCAGTATTTGAATTTGTACTTGATATGATTTAGAAGCATCAAGTTATAGATCAGAAAAGGATGTATAGGAGCAGAGTAAACCAGATGATGTTTATTACGGATATGTTAATATTAATTCTGGATCATTGAAACGATGTTACTTGCTATGACTGTATAACTTTGACACCTGAGGACTGACTAGTCTGACTTATGTGCTAGTCAGTTACACTTAATTGAAATGTTAATATTAATGCTATATCACTGAAATGATGTCCTTACTTACTATGATTGTATAACGGTGACATCTGATGACTGACTGGTCTGACATCTGTGCTAGTCAGCTACAAGTCTAGCCAGATACTAGCCAAGGCTGTTATGTTGCAGGTTCCATGAAATAACTCAAACCAGACTGTCCAGTATCAGAAGCCTGCGTTGTTCATCTGAGGCCATCCCACAAAAGTGCAGGACCCCAAAGAGTGAACTTCAACTGGTCATTGGCATCCCTACTGCTGGGTCTACCGATACTGATATATGCAACGGACAGTCCGTGTCAGCAGGATCAAGAGTCAGATAAGTGTCACTTAGGACACTGACCACCACAATATATAAAACAGCTAATAGTGAAAATCCATAGTTCAGTCAACTGATGACAATTAATTGGAAAGTCAAGAGACTAAAAACAGTGATTGCAGATTGCAGTAACGTTAATATTCAAGATCTTTAAGTCTAAACAGACAATAATAGTAATTGTGTGAATACTTATATATATATATATATATATATATATATATATATATATATATATATATATATATATATATATATATATATATATATATATATATATATATATATATATATATATATATATATATATATATATATATATATATATATATATATATATATATATATATATATATATATATATATATATATATATATATATATATATGTGTATGCTCTTTTCCAACTTGTAGTAATAGAACATTAGTGTAATTATTAAACTATTTTACCTGTACCTGAGGATTTATTCACTTCTTCCATTTGTGGTTTCAGTGAATGTTCATTTTACTTATCACCTAGAATATAAGTATTCATAAGATAGTCATAGGGAGGAGATGCCTTAAATCCTGGTACAACTTCTTACCAACTGGCCAGGGTTTTCACAGTCTGACTATTTCTATGATAGCCATACACCAGTGCTTATTTCTAAGACTGGGGTATTACTTGTAAGACCAGAACTCTATACTGGCATACTATCCTGGTAGCATATGACATACCTGGATTCCTATATAGATATCTAAATCTATTTAACCTCCCACTACAACCCCCATTATTGATGTCGATACACCCTTGCTCTTGTCAGAGACGGGGGGGGGGGTGTATTTCTTATAAGACCAGTCTCTCTTATCTGGCACTCTCCTTGTATCCTGTGATGTGTCCAGGAAATTCTTTTAGTTAATAACATCCCAACCTCTCGTCACACATTTCACAGCTTTTATTTAATAACATCCCAACCTCTCGTCACACATTTCACAGCTTTTATTTAATAACATCCCAACCTCTCGTCACACATTTCACAGCTTTTATTTAATAACATTCCAACCTCTCGCCACACATTTCACAGATTTTATTTAATAACATCCCAACCTCTCGTCACACATTTCACAGCTTTTATTTAATAACATCCCAACCTCTCGTCATACATTTCACAGCTTTTATTTAATAACATCCCAACCTCTCGTCACACATTTGACAGCTTTTATTTAATAACATCCCAACCTCTCGTCACACATTTGACAGCTTTTATTTAATAACATCCCAACCTCTCGTCACACATTTCACAGCTTTTATTTAATAACATCCCAACCTCTCGTCACACATTTCACAGCTTTTATTTAATAACATCCCAACCTCTCGTCACACATTTCACAGCTTTTATTTAATAACATCCCAACCTCTCGTCACACATTTGACAGCTTTTATTTAATAACATCCCAACCTCTCGTCACACATTTCACAGCTTTTATTTAATAACATCCCAACCTCTCGTCACACATTTCACAGCTTTTATTTAATAACATCGCAACCTCTCGTCACACATTTCACAGCTTTTATTTAATAACTATCCCAACCTCTCATCACACATTTGACAGCTTTTGTATAATAACATCCCAACCTCTCGTCACACATTTGACAGCTATTATTTAATAACATCCCAACCTCTCGTCACACATTTGACAGCTTTTATTTAATAACATCCCAACCTCTCGTCATACATTTCACAGCTTTTATTTAATAACATCCCAACCTCTCGTCACACATTTCACAGCTTTTATTTAATAACATCCCAACCTCTCGCCACACATTTCACAGCTTTTATTTAATAACATCCCAACCTCTCGTCACACATTTCACAGCTTTTTATTTTGTCTTTGTTTAAACATAGACACTGGTAATCATCATCATCATGAGTTCATCAGCTGCCATCTCCGCAACCTTCGACTATAAATGTCAATAAAGTTAGCAGAGCATTTCTGTTTTCTGTGCAGACTGGCCTCAATCAGAGCATTCTCTGCAGCCTGTTTTAAAAGATTATTTTGGGTAATACTTTTTGTTAGGTATTTTATTTTCATTATATTTTTTCAAATCTTTTAAAACTGTGTTAGTAAGCATTCATCTTACCGCCTGGTATTGTTGCGCCAGGGTGTCCTGAAAGAAAAAAACAACAACAACAATAACAACACATGCACAACTAGAATTATTAGAGAACAAGAACAGTTTGTTTGTGTTTGTGTTGGTCAAGCTGTTTATTGATGACAAAATAGTCCGGGTTATTGAGGTTCTGTGAAAATAAAGTCATTTTGGGTCATTTTCGGGTAAAGAGAAAAAGATAGAAAAAGTGGAGTGAAATAAGAGACCAAGAGCGAGAGACACGGAGGTATGTAACATTCTTGACGATTAATAATTGAAATTTAAAACGAAATAGAAGTTACATTTTTGAAATACACAAAAGTAAAGTGGTTTTTCATTCAAAGCAGATGTTGAATATATAAAATAAAGAAGAAAATGGCATCGAATTAGTTTTACAAATTAACGGCACACAGAAAGCATGGGATGTTTCGGAGTTTACTTTTCGTCAGCCATAGTTATAAACAGGCTACAAAGACAAAAGTATACAGGTCAAATGAAACAGACAATGAACACTGCAAACATGTAAAATTGATGAATGAGTTAAGGCCAGGATCATTCATTCATAACCCTCCACTCCCAAAGGAGCATAGGCCTTCAACAAACACATGCCAAGTCCTCCTGTCACGTGCCATCATCTCAAGCTCTTTCCATGTTCTCCCCATCATCTTCACCTCTGTTTCCAACTCTCTTCTCCATGTACTTCTTGGTCTTCCTCTGCCTCTCTTGCCCTGGGGGCCCCAGAACAAGGACCGCCTTGTAATGCTATCAACAGGTTTCCTCAGTGTGTGTCCTATCCATCGCCATCGTCCTCCTCTCATCTCCCGTTCCACTGGCACTTGTCTAGTTCTTGTCATCAGTTCCACGTTGGTAACCTTGTCATACCATTTTAATCCCTCTATTCTACGCAAGCACCCATTTATGAAAGTCTGTAGCTTTTTGGTTGTTGTCTTTGTTGTTCTCCATGTCTCTGAGCCATACAATAGGACTGACTTCACATTTGAGTTGAAGATTCTTATTTTCGTGTTGGATCCTATTTCTCTTGATCTCCATATATTTCCCAATGCAATGAAAGCTCCTCTTGCCTTTTGTATTCTTATTTTGATATCGCTGTCTGTCCCTCCAACTTTGTCTATATTACTGCCAAGATATGTGTATGATTCTACATCTTGTATTGGTGTTTCTTCAAGTTCAACCCTGTTATCATTACCTGCATTTATTCGCATTATTTTTGTCTTTTCCCTCTGTATTTTCAGACCCAATTGCTGTGACCTCTCATCGAGTGTTTTCAATTTGTCTTGCATCTGATTACGGCTATGGGACAGAAGAGCCAAGTCATCAGCAAAATCCAGATCATCCAACTGCTTAGTCAGAGTCCACTGGATTCCATTTCTGTTGTGTGTTGCCGATGATCTCATAACCCAATCTATTGCCAGCAAGAAAAGAAATGGAGACAAGAGGCATCCCTGTCGCACTCCTGTTCTTATCCCAAACGGTTCTGTAAGCTGTCCTTCGTGAAGAACTCTGCATGGCATGTCTTCATATGTTTTCTTTATTAAATTAATGATCTTCAGGGGTACTCCATAATGCCTCAACAATTTCCAAAGTGATTCTCTGTCTACACTGTCAAATGCCTTTTCGTAGTCCACAAATCCGATGTATAGTGGTGAATTCCATTCCAGACTTTGTTCAACTATTATTCTCAAAGTGGCTATCTGGTCTGTACATAATCTGTTTTGTCGAAAACCTGCTTGTTCATCTCTCAGTTTCTTGTCTATGGACTCTTTTAATCTCTCAAGGATAATCCTGTTTAATATTTTTCGAGGTTCTGGGAATGTGTGAAACAAAGTGGAAGGGGGTAGACAGGATCAGCTTAAGGCCAGGAGCGGGCATTAAATTAACGTCAAAATACAAAAATGATGGATTTTGGGATTAGTCCATTTTCTGATACTTTAACATCTCCTGAATCTAAATATAACAGAATTAAATGTCAAAATGCACTCTAACAATATGTATTTTGACTTTGAAAAAGGTATGGTACAGAGAGATTTTCTCAAACTCGAAAAAATTGGCCTAATTTGACCTAGTTTTTCTCATAGCAACCAAGCCTGCACCCCTACGTATTATACATCATTGGATTCGCCTTGATCTGGGGAATCCTGTGACGTAGTTCATTTATTTTGGTAACAAAATTATACCCGCCAAGATCGAGAATTTATGGGTCGCTTTTTTACCGATTACTTCCATATATGGAAATCGTCGGACATTCGCTGACATCGGCTTTTTCCGCTCATTATTCTAAACTGTTCATTGGCTGCGTTAATCCACGTGACTTGTAACCGCAGTGTTGATAATATGGCGTCGGATTGATAAATTCTGTGTACATATTTAGTTAGACTCATTTTTCGGAACTTTTTGTGTGAAAATGCCTCGAAAAATGAATAGCTTTCGTCATCTAAACATGGAAACGGCCAGGGAGAAAAGATGGAACCAAGATAGTGCAGGTAAAAGTCGCTAATTTTGTTATGGTAATGGTACAAAATGAATCACTGTAGAAAGCCAGGCACGCACAACACATTTAGGCTAGGCCTACACAAATTTAGTTTTGATTGACTCTGTTAGAACTGAGTGGAGGGGGAAGAAGGTACTATATTTGGATATTGGAAATCTGACTTAATTTTCTTGAATTAATACACAATATGTCCTAATTATAACCCATAAAGAGTTCAACAATATACTTTTAAATAAATGTCACATGTGAATAAGCTGCCTTCTGAAACATATATGTTTTGTGTTTTTTTTTAATTTATGTAGGCCTATTTGCAAGGTTTTAGTAAACGCGTTGGCAGTAAACAGTGATCACATTTTTCTGGTTTGACAAAATGGCATGATTCCACATTATACGATAAATTATCATGGTGTTTATAAGCATGTGACATGTTTCCTGAGCTGTGATTATTTCTTATGTACTTTTTACAGAACTAAATGGTCCCCCTAATGAGCCTAGTCTGCCTGAGGTTATACTGTCAGCTTCAGCTGTAAATGAAGGAACCAGCACAAGCTCTTCTACAACTTCTACCTCTTCACCCCACAGCACACCATGGTTCTGTAAAAAGCTGGAACTAAGTGCCTCATCGGTGCAAGAAGCTTCAACGCCTAACAATACGGTCTCCAGAACTATAGTTGATATGTCTGAGATATGCAACCTTGTTAGTCAGCTTGCATGTCCAGAATGCTATGGGAAGCTGTTTGCAGAAATTAATAATCAGGCCAAGAGAGGTCTTGTTCAACACATCAAAGTGAATTGTTGTGTTTGCAACAAAACTGTTGCATCAACGTACACATCATCAGTTGATGAACATAATTCATTCAGTGTGAACAAAGTTGCAGTTTTATCAACATTGTTATCAGGAATGGGACCCTATAAATTTAACTACTTTGCACAGAACATGGATATGCCTGGCCTGCATAAAAAACTTTCAACATAATTGCAAAAAAAATTTATTTGCAAACACCAGAACTCGCAAAATTAATATTTGATCATGCTGCTAAGCTAGCACGCAGCGTAAACTGTGCTCAGAGCAATCAACCATATCATGAACATATTATGGATATTGGAGTCAGTTTTGATGGCAGCTGGCTCACAAGGGGCCACAGTTCAAAAATTGGTATTGGTTGTGTTGTGGAGATCTTGACAGGTCTTGTTATAGATGCCCATGTGCTTTCAAAATACTGTCAGACATGTGTTACAACTGGTTCTTGGTACCAGAAGGAAGCCCTGGAAAACTTCAGCAAATGGAAAGAGGAGCATGTGAAGCAAGGATGTGATATCAATTTTGAAGGTATTTACTTCTGAATCTTATATTTGATTTCTCCTTCTCCTTGTCTAAAAATTTATACTGATCTAATTTTAATTTCTCCATAAGTATCAGTTTTAGTAACATAATTTATTACTTACATGTGTTTGCTTTGCTTCCATTGTACTACATTTGCTTCTACATTGTAAAGGAAAGTGTTCAATGTCTGCTTACATCATTATTTTAAGTGTTACTAATTCATACCTTTTCTTCTTTCTAGGAAGTTCAGGTGTAATGGAGGCTGAGGCAGGTAGTGTTTTATGGAGCCGGTCTGTGACACGACACAAATTTCGCTACACCACCATGTTAAGTGATGGTGATAGCAAAGCCTTCAATAGGGTCATGAAAATTAAACCATATGGCCCTAATGTTGAAATCATGAAAGAAGAGTGTATTAACCATGTAGGAAAAAGAATGATTACAGCTCTTTGTAATTTAGTTGCTGATTGCCTCAAATAAAAAGTTACACTTGGAGGACGTGGTCGTGGCCGTCTGACAGATACAGCCATCCGAAAACTTGGCATTTATTATTCCAGGGCTATCAGGCAACATGCTACTGCAGCTGATATGAAGAACGCTATTATGGCTAGCCTACATCATTGCTATTCAACTAATGATTATCCCCAGCATCAGTTTTGTCCTACTGGCCAAAACACTTGGTGTTTCTATAAAGCAGCCTTATCTAGGAATGAGTATGCTTTTGGGCATCAAAAACGTATACATACGCCCCTGGACTTTAAGCTGTTTCACAGACATTTGACACCAGTGTATGACAGGCTGACAAATCTGAAACTGTTGAGTCGCTGTGAAAGAAAGGCTACCCAAAACTCCAATGAGACCCTTCATTCAGTTATTTGGAGTAAAGTGCCAAAGCATATCTTCCATTCACGAAAGCGCGTTGAATTCTGCCTTCTAAGTGCAGTTGCTGAATTTAATGAAGGACCTGAGGCTGCTATATTTTTCAAGAAAGTCCTGGGGCTGAACAGTGGAAAAGAGGCTTATCGACTGGCAGGAGCAAGAAAGCGTAAACGTCTCGTGCTCAGCTCTAAAACGGCAGAAAACTGCACAAAGAAAAGGAACAAAATTAGGCACACATCTCAACAGAAATCCAGACAAGAAGCTGCAGAGGAAGCTGGATATATGGCCGGTATGTTCTAAATGACAAGTAAGTTATTTTTTTTGCTGTAGTATTACATACTTATTTAATTGTTGTCTTCTTATGTATAAAAATGTGGTTTTCTCATAATTTTTTTTTTAATCCTAATTTTCTTATAACTTCCACTCTTATGTAAGAATTGGAACATATATTGCCCATAATCTTTTAAAACTTTTCATGTGATGGATTTTAAGTATCTGATCAAACTTTTGATTAATTGACAAAAGTAATGTAAAATTTATTAAATTTGTTACTATTTTTAGACACTATTTTCAAAGTCCTACATCTTTTTTTGTATTAAAGTTATTAAAAATCCATCACAGGAAAAGTAAGAATTGGAACATATATTGCCCATAATCTTTTAAAACTTTTTATGTGATGGATTTTAAGTATCTGATCAAATTTTTGGTTAATTGACAAAAGTAATGTAAAATTTAGTAAAATTTGTTACTATTTTTAGACACTATTTTCAAAGTCCTACAACTTTTTTTTGTATTAAAGTTATCAAAAATCCATCACTGGAAAAGTTTTAACATATAATGATAAAAGTTGTGTTCATATTTGGTATTCATAGCTTAATTTAAAAAAAAAGCCTTAGCAAATTGAAGTAGAACAAAGAATCCAATATTCCTCAGCTCTAAAATGGCAGAAAACTGCGCTAAGACAAGGACGGAAATTAGGCACAAATTTCAACAGAAAGCCAGATAGGAAGCTGCAGAGGAAGCTGGCTATGCTACCAGTATGTTCTAAATGACAAATAAGCAATTTTTCAGGGGCAATATTACAGACTTATTTAATTGTAATCTATTTATGGAGAAAAATGCGATTTTCTCAAAATCTAATTTTCTTATCCTAATTTCCTTAAAACTTCCACACTTATGTGTTAATTGACATAAAAATTGGCACATATGTTGCCCATAATCTTTTAAAACTTTTATATTGTTGAATTTTGAGTATCTGATCAAACTTTTGATTTATTGCAAAAAGTAATGTAAAATGTATTAAAATTTGTTACTTTTTTTGGACACTTTATTCAAAGTCCTACAACTTTTTTTGTATTAAAGTTATCAAAAATCCACCAATATGAAAGTTTTAAAATATAATGATAAACGTTGTGTTCATATTTGGTATTCATAGCTTAATAAATAAAAAAGCCTTAGCAAATTGAAATAGAACAATAGAATCCAATATGGCCACCGTTTCTATGGCAACCAGTAGTGCAGTGCCATAAAACGCTTCATTTTTCGATATAGGTTAAGTCTGTGCATTTTCATTGAAATCCAGCAATTAATAACGAAAATAGCATTTCAGTGTAGCCCCTCTTAAACAAAAATGATGTGAAGAATGAAATAGAAAGATGAAAGAAACAATTTGTAAAATTACGAAGATAGAAAAGAAAATCTCAACTCAAATAATTCAACCAATAACAAAAATAGAAAGATGAAATAACAAAGCAACAAAAAAAAAAAAGTTATATCCTGATGAAGAAAAGCACCGAAGAGTCATACTGCAAATCTCAGTGAGAAAGGAAGTGATGTTTCAGCAAATTTTTAAATCTGGAACTTTTGTGTGACCTGTGTACTTTACCCGAAGCAAAGCAGACGTTATTCTTAAGCTGGACTCTGGATGAGAGTCACTGTGGCTAAGAGCGCAGGTAGAACTTAAAACTGATTAACTATGAGCGATTACCGCTACTTGTCTGAATGTTCCAAAGTTCAAGAACTGTTTTTCCCATTGTGTTAGAACATGGTTTAGATGACAGCAAGATTGGTAGCTGTGTCTGACTGTCTTTGTTGAAGTGTTGGGTTATGCATGAGGTGTGGTGCAAGCATTTTAGTTGTTGTGTCATTGAGGTAGAACGAATGAACAAAATCTTTATTGTGCTCGTCACATTGGTCATTATTATGTTAACACTTTTACAATCTTATTTAAGTAATATATATATACTGTTGTCATTAGATTATGATATTTTAACCTATACTACACGGGACCCTTGTGGAACCATGATATTGTTATTGATTCTGTGTACATAACGCAAAATGTCAATTTATTTAATTGTCTCCTTATGTTCATTGTTGAGTGAGAAGAGGTTCATAACCGTCAACGGACAGTCTAACTGAAACAATGGTAAGAAACATTGCATTAGACGTTGTGTGAGAAGAGGTTTATAACCGTCACCGGACAATCTAACTGAAACAATGGTAAGAAACATTGCATTAGACGTTGAGTGAGAAGAGGTTCATAACCATCAACGGACAGTCTAACTGAAACAATGGTAAGAAACATTGCATTAGACGTTGAGTGAGAAGAGGTTCATAACCGTCAACGGACAGTCTAACTGAAACAATGGTAAGAAACATTGCATTAGACGTTGTGTGAGAAGAGGTTCATAACAGTCACCGGACAATCTAACTGAAACAATGGTAAGAAACATTACATTAGACGTTGAGAAGAGGTTCTGAACCGTACAGCATCAAGTGTTTTGTTGTGCCGATTGGAAGAGTGGTTAGAGCGCTGGTCTCGCCACACACTACCGGGTTCGACTCACGGTACCGACATGCCCAAGCCTACACTACTGTAAGCGGGTGCCTGACTTTGTTCTTTAGTAAGGGAAGGAAAAGCAGAGATTAAAGAACTGGCCACCCCCCACCTCTCGATGCTGGAATAATGAAATCTCTAACGTTTTATTTCCCTATCTGCCATGGCACTAGCTTTTTGTTTATGTTTACAGGTGTAAAGAGCCCCTTAACAACTATTTTTGTTTATGTTTACAGGTGTAAAGAGCCCCTTAACAACTATTTTTGTTTATGTTTACAGGTGTAAAGAGCCCCTTAACAACTATTTTTGTTTATGTTTACAGATGTAAAGAACCCCTTAACAACTATTTTTGTTTATGTTTACAGGTGTAAATAGCCCCTTATCAACTATATTTGTTTATGTTTACAGGTGTAAAGAGCCCCTTAATAACTATTTTTGTTTATGGTTACAGATGTAAAGAACCCCTTAACAACTATTTTTGTTTATGTTTACAGATGTAAAGAACCCCTTAACAACTATATATTTTTGTCCCGCTAAATTTGACACCTCAACAAAGAGATTTGTATTGTCATTCCATTAAGAGTGTTCCCTCTTAACATGTGGCTTTAACAAATTGGGCAGCCACCTTATCAGCTTGATCATTTTGTGTTAAACCGTTCAAAAACAATTCGCTTTGGTATGTGTGACGTACGTCTAAGTATGACAAATGAATTTCCCTGACTCGATGGATGATAACAGAATATTGGCCTCTCATAACTTTAGAACCCCTGATCATCTGTTGTAACTTTAACCTGCATGCAGCATTTCCACGAGAATATTTCACGCTGGATCATTAATATGTAGCCTGCTATCTTCTGTGAACTTTTGAGATCGCATGGCCTTTGATGGGAGGTTAAATCACGCCCACGACCGTCTCTGAAACGATTTATAGCAGTCTTTTCCTTAACGCCGGCCAAAAAGAGGACGTGGCCAGAGACTCACTCCTGTTTCCAGAGCAATTAACAGCAGTTCATTTTCTTACCTGGCTGTCGCCCCACCTGGTGGGAGTTGCCAAAGCTTCTCAGAACAGCGGTACCATCAAAGACAGGCTGATCTTCAGAATTCAACGTAGAGCGGTATACGATCTAAAGAAATCAGGGAACTCTCAGCTAACGTAGTTTCTCGCAGAAATTTTTGCACCCTCATGCAAGCAGCCTGAGTCGAACGGAGATCGGAAGACCAGGGAAATGGAGGAATCACAGCGGTTAACACAACGGCGATGTACCTCGGATTCTGCTCAACTTCAAGAAAGGTGCGAAAATCCAACACGTCCCATTTGAGTTACATTCGAGATAGTATAAATAAAGAACTCCGAAAACTGCATTTTATCGTTCGTTCTGACAGAAACCTAGTTTCACTAGCATATAGTTGGATTCTTGCTAGATTTCATCTACCTTTGTTGACTATTGGAGTGAATGCTTTTCTGCGCAGACGGTAATTTATACATTAGCTTCGAGTGATCAGTGGTCTAGTTATTTCATTTTATTTCACTTGATTGTGGTGTAAATTTAACCTTATTAAATAAACCCATTTTCAAAGTTCTAGTGCAAACTAAATGTTACATCTAAAAGTTAATTTCCTAATACAATTGACGCGTAAATTAATTTTGCAGACGTTAAAGGGAATTATAACTAGTAAATACAGTTTAGTTCTGTATAGATAGATGTGCTTATAATTATTTTTAACTCACGGGGAGTTTTCTTGATTTATTAATTGATGACGCTAGTGCAGAAAATAGGCTAACTGTATTTATCGCGTGTCAGATTATAATATGATTTGTATTGCATTTCTTGTTTTGATTATCTTTCATTCAGAACGATCATTCAACCTGCATCCCAGCAATTAATTATATACAAGAGTTCTGCCAACTCAATTCGATAACTCCAGTGACATATGAACCTTTTTAAAGCTAAATTTGTGGCGACCTGTAATGGGCCCCGCTCCTCTGAATTTAACTGAGAATAAAGCCACCCAAGAAACACTTTTAAAATACTTGTTCATATAGTCCGTAAAGTAAACTGGAAGCAGAACATTGCTAGTAGCAATATTTTATTCACTGCCCTATTTGTGAAGAAGAACATAGATTTACCTGAACACTGTCTGTCAAGTATATTCAGTGGATTTTTACCCACCCCCCGAAGAAGAACTTACTTCAGTGTTTTTTTGTAACTTGTGACATTATGGAAAAAGAAAGTTATCTCCACCAGCTGTGCCAATGTTAGGAACTACACCAAACCTCACGCCTAGCCAAGTGCCTGTGCCATTCATTAGGAACTTTATCTAAAACCAACAGTAGCCTTTACGCTTCACCGTCTGGCGATTTTTGAGACTATTTTCTACCTCGTTAAATCTGGGGTTTGACACGGAAGAAATAAGAAGACAATTCCAATTTTCTGCGGTATTAGCTGCTGTGGTAAATAATTCCTAGAGTGCCAGAATTCACCATTTTGGTAAGTCTGCGTGTGTGTCTGTAGGATGGCCAGCCCAAGTGTGTTTTTTTTAAATGAAAGGGGATTTAATCTTTTCTTTACCCTTTTAATTAGTTCGACCTAGTATTAAGGTGTATTATATTCCTTGTACGGGACTTCTCCTAGCGGGATTGGTTAACTGGGTTCATTCCCCCCCTCCCGTAAAATGTGTCGATTAAAGGGAGACATTTGAGAACCCTAGCATTTCCTCTACACCCCCCCCCCCCTTATTACTGTAACCCCTTGCCTCAGAGTAATAAATTTACCAGTTGGTTAAATTGCCTATCTCTGATCATCATTGCCCCCTCCCCCTTTGTCTTTGCGACCGGGTCTTTTTTGTTTGTAAATACAAACGGGAAACGGTGGATTGAATAGTTCTCCTCAAAACCCCCTCTCCCCTTGTCATATTTGTATTTTGAAACCTTTGATTTCTGTCTGTGTCGCATGTTACGCATTGCCTAGTTAAATGTTTGAAAACCGAAAAGTGGGACACCAGGGTTCTGGCCTGAACAAACAAATGCAGGGGTATTTTCCTGTGTGTATCTAGGGCAGCCAATCAGAGAAGGGGTTTCCCACGGTCAGTAGAACGACTTCGGCGATTGTATAAGGAAGAATAAATCGTCCGAAAACATGGTTAGAATTAGACATCGCAAAGGAGAACGGAATGACAGACAAGGATGAGAATGGTCTCCTTTTGACGGGAATATCTTCATTTATGTATAGGTACAAGGAAATCAGAAGGGAGTAAGTAGTTGTGAAGAATTTCGCAAGAATAGTGTCCGTGCATTGAGAAATCCTGTGTTTTTCCTAATTATAATTCAATATAAAATCGTTAACACGACAGATATGGGAAAACAACATATGGATATAAAGGTCAACTCACGGAGAACGGAAATATATAACTCCAAAGGCTTGAACTGGGAAAGGTGAAATGCACGAGACCAAGGTTGGAAACTCAATTAGCACAACCCCCTCGAAGTTACAACTATTTTGGGAAAGTTTGCTGGAGTTGCGAGCCTTGTTTCCTGTACGCCCGATAGCTCCCTATATAAGGGCGGTCATAAATGATTTCAAATTCACATTTAACACCCTATATACCCCAATTATAACCAAATTTCAGGTTGAACAGGGTATCACAGCAACATAGTAGAAGAAAACAACAACAATTTCAAATTCACTTGTACAGCGAAGCAAGACAGAAGGACAACGGCTGGAGAGAGAGAAACGTGTCACGGCCAATGATAAAGTTGATAATGTTGGATTTTTATTCCCGTTAATGATATCCACCAAAAGATAGATATAAGTGGATGGAAGCAGACATCATCATCATCATCAGTTGATAAGATCTCTATGGTGTTGTTTGCTCCACTGTAGTGTATGGAATGTCAACTTGACCTACGCAGTGGTGTGTAGACATGGATTGAGTGTACAATGTGCGAATGATGATAAGGGTTCGTGTTGTTGACAAATGTTCTTTTCTCACACTCATGTATGACTGGAAGTCATCGACACCAACGACTGTGTACCTTTTCTAAAGTTTAATTGGACGTACACACTCGACAGCACAGATAGTGACAAATCACAGGTTGGCATAATACATCATAGTACAGTGGATAAATGGTCTTGCAATGTTATGTTACATGGGCACTCATGTAGATTAATATTATAATGGACTGTCAGTAGCCAAGCCCTCAGCATCGCCCATACATATAAATCATCTGACTTCACTGACTGAGCACGTCAGCTTATAAACAATATTTCAGATGGCTTCTAAACCTAATCTCGTTTAGCGACGATTCTCCCACATAATGTTCAGCACATATTTTTTTCATATAATAATATTGAACCGCTAATAACGGGTTCTCATGTGTAGCAGTGATCTCTGGACTAAACAAGCGATAATACGGGCATCCCCTTTCTCTTCTTGAAAGTCGCTACATGTTTTGGTTCCAAGATGGCTTCACTCGTGAACTGTCACTCACGTTTGGATGCAGATAATGAATCTGTCCTAAAGTTAGTCATTCATAAAACATTGCATTGCTCTGTAGATTTGATCATGAACAATTGACTGCATTCTACAGAATATAGTGCTGCTAGGAATCGAAGTCGTTTTCATCGAGTCAAATATATTCTCTTAGACATTCAAATCGTAACTATCGAAAATGGTGGCTTCGATCGAGAGTTCATAAGAGTGTCTTTGATTACCTTGGTAGAGGAAATATGAAACTGCCATTCCTTGGCAATATGAATAAACACTGGGGTAAAGCATACACGATAGGTTTAGACGACTATCACTTTCCCCACAAATACTGAGATCACTTTTTCCCGGCGACAGGCCGACATAGGAAAAACACACACAGTCCCTATCAGGACGAAGCCAAATCACACCACACTCTAGCGACACATCCGCCGAATAGCCTTTGACCTCTCTAGAGACAACAGAACATATAGTTCGACTTAGATATGTAAAGATATACAGATATAAGACAGACTCGTCCTACTCAGACAAACAATACACATAAATTCAGGCCATAGATATTCTGAAGCAAGAACAATCTATTATTACCCAAACAACGAATAAATCGCAGTAAAATGGATTTATCCGCGGAGTTTGATCGAAGAGATGGCACAACTTTCAAGGGAAGTAACTCAATAATGACTTTCCCTTAAGCACTAAAAAATTACCTATGTATAATATTGTAAGATATCAAAGACTGCACGTAACAGTCTTACCACACCTCCCGGGAAAAAAAAAATGGAACTTTTTTTTTTTTTTTTGAAATACATCTAGGAGCAACGTACAATAGGCTCACAACGCATGAATAATGCGCAGATGAAAATATCAGGAATACCTATAACGCCTAATATGAGGCTAAGTCGACTTATGGAGCGACTGGTGAGAATGTGTCTCATAAACTGAGAGAAATTATTTCTCTACAAGTATATTTTTCCAGGAAGGTGTCATCAAAGTATAATACAATTCTGGCAATTACACAATGCCTAAAAAATTCATATCATCATTTCGTATTAGATATCTTAAATTTATGATTTATGAAGAAAAAATCATCAAAGCACAGCGGTGAATAAACATCCATGAACCGCTATGTAGTGATACAATCATTATATTATTAAATTACAAATGTGTATCTATCATGATATAGAAAAGGAACTACTATAGAACTAGACATATCAAGAAGTCTAAGCCCTAATAGTTATGTGGAATCATGTGGGCATCTTGACAGAATGTCTGCCATCACATTATCTGATCCACGAATAGCTCGCACAGAGAAATGAAAAGGTTGAAGAGCAATTGCATATCGAGTAGACCTCGAGCTCTTCAAATTCTTACTCTGTATAGCAGTAAGAGCTTTTTGGTCGGTTTCTACTATGAAATGTGCGCCTAGAAGGAATCTCTGTAGTTTGAGGATCGACCAAACCATAGCTAATAGCTCACGGTCTAAAACCGAATAATTCCTTTCTGCCGCATTAAGTTTTCTGGAAATATACATTACAGGATGCAGAGTTCCAGAGTACTCTTGCATTAGTGCCGCTCCAATCCCAGTGGATGAAGCGTCACTACGAAGAACGAATGTCTTATCTTTAGTGGGTAGCACTAAAATAGGTGGTGTTGAAAACAATGTTTTAATCTTATCCAGAGAGCATTGGCATTCCTGAGACCAGTGGACCACATTAGGCGAACCTTTCTTTAGAAGTGTTGAGAGAGGTGCCATGATAGAGGATAGATTCTGAATGAATCTGCCATAAAATTGAATAAGACCTAACAGACTTCTCACCTGTTTTTTAGTCTTAGGGATTGAGATGTTAAGTATCTTACTAGTATTATGGTCCTCTGTCTTTAGGAAACCATGACCAACTCGGTGGCCTAGGAAAGAAATTTCGCTAAAACCAATATAGGCTTTAGAGGGTTTCGCTGTCAGGTTGTGCTCACGCAAAGTAGACAGCAATTCATCTAACCCTGAATAGTGATCTTCCCAAGTATCGCTGAAAAGACAGATGTCGTCTAGATATGCAATGACATCTGACCGATAAGATAGGATTCGGCGCATCATGCGTACGAACGTAGCTGGTGCGTTCATAAGACCGAAAGGCATAAAATTCCATTGGAACAAACCTCTAGGTGTTGAAAAAGCCGTGAGAGGTTTGGCGCGTTCAGATAAAGGAACTTGCCAATATCCTTTAGACAAATCAAGTTTAGTGAAAAAATGAGATTTGGAGAGTCGAGTAAGTAGCTCTTCCAGTAAAGGCATAGGTTCGGCATCGAACTTCGTTACTTGATTCAATTTTCGATAGTCAACGCAAAGACGTATGTTATTGTCTTTTTTACGCACAATAACCATCGGCGAAGAATATGCAGAGGTGGATGGTTCGATTATTTTCAAATCTATCATCTCATCCAACTCTTTCTCGACCTGTGCTTGAAAATGTATAGGTATAGGATAAGGTCTAACCCTAATAGGAGTATGGTCAGTTAGAACAATGTCATGTTGAATGACATTCGTTTGTCCAGGGATGTCAGTGAGTACATCCTGAAATGTTTGCAACATAGTTGAAACTTGTCGCTGTTCTCCTAGAGACAAATCAGGAGAGACAGTAACGTTCTTCCATGATTCACTGGAATGAAGTGGGATCATTGGAAGAGGAAGATTTACATCTGAAAAACTTGTTTCCTCATCCTGTATCACGGACAGTGATGAGTAATGACCATGTTGTACTGGAGAATTGTCCGTTGCTTGGAAAATGGGTTGCAAATAATCCGGACGTTCATGGAATTCAGTAAGCATATTGATGTGGAAGGTTTTATGCTTCCCATCAATATCGACAATATAGTCGACATCGGAAATTTTCGATATTATATCGTACGGACCTTTCCAAGAAATAAGTAATCTGTTTTCCCTACAGGTAGTAATACAAATGCTTTGTCACCAGGACAAAGTTGTCGTAAGCATCTCTTCTTATTGGCAAATTGCCTTGCCTTCTGTTTCGCAAATTCAGAAGAAGAAGTTGCTAATTTGCATGCTTCGATAATTTTTTGTCTCAACGCGATGACATATTCGTAGGATGACTTTGTGTCATCGTCAATATTGTCAGATGTTATGAGATCGTGAAGCAACGACATAGGGCCACGCGGACGCGCGCCAAAGACGAGTTCAAAGGGAGAAAATCCCGTATGTTCATTGGGTACCTCTCTGTAAGCGAAGAGGGCCGCAGGTAAAACTCTGTCCCAGTCTTGAGGATGATCCTCAGTTATCTTCCCCAGTAAGTTTTTAAGTGTTCTATTAAGGCGTTCGACCATACCATTAGACATTGGATGGTAGATACTACTTAAAGATCTATCTATCTGCAGGGTAGACATTACTTGAGACATGGTATCTGATATTAGTTGGGTGCCATGGTCTGACAATATCTCTCCGGGGAACCCCAGACGAGAAAATATAAGCCAAAGAGCATCTGCAATATCAGCAGTAGTAATGCTCTTCAGAGGAATAGCCTCTGGCCAACGTGTGCACATATCAACACACGTCAAGATAAACTGATGTCCTCTGGCAGACTTGATCTTAAATGGACCAATAATGTCTATGGCCATTTTTTGAAACGGCCGAATAGGAATGTCCGCCGCCTGAATGGGTGCAGCATGCCGTGGACCTTTGGATTTAACTTCCTGACATACTTTACAAGATCGACAATAAATACGTATGTCCTTGTTTACCAATGGCCAAAAGAAAGCCGCAAGGACTCTTGACTTAGTACGGGAAAAACCCATGTGTCCAGCACACTGAGAGTCGTGAGCGTGCTGCAAAATTTTAACTCTCAAATTCTTGGGAACCAGGATTTGAGAATGACTTGACGTAATGGAGTCTTGAACCATACGTACAAGTACGCCATTCTTCTTTGTAATCCACGATTTACGACTTGTGTCCTTATTCGGATCACCTTTAGTTGCAAGAATGAAGAATTTCTTCAGAGTGGGATCATCTTCTTGCTGTTTTATAAACGAGTCACGAGAAATTACCAAGGGATTATCTTGGTTATGCACTTCATTATCTTCAATAGATGAAGTTTGAGGCACATTAAGAGCCTGAGCTCTAGTGACTACAGCGTTAGCAATCTGCATGTTTTGCCTTTCCCACGTGGAAATTTGTTGCGGAGTGCATTCCTTGACTCCATGAATGCGACCGATGATGAGGTCAGCGATCGGATTCGGAAGAAGACATGCGTGTACATCTCCCGTAAAGAAAGGAGTAGCAATCCTAATGATAGCAGTAGAGTATTTCTCTAATGTGCCGCCAAATGTTACACATTTGACTACTTGTCCAGTGGCACGGGAAGGATCTACGAGTGACTGCCTAACACCAATTGTGGTGCATCCAGAATCAAATAGCACAGAGACTGGATTGTTATTCACTAAACCCTTATGTAAGACAAGAGAACCTCTTCCATCATGCGCGACTGATGCCGGAAGAGCAGGAAGAGGATGGCCACAGCTTAAAGTAGACACTGTGGTTGGCTCAAATAACGTTTTGCATTGGGGGCACTGAGATGCTCTCCCAAAATCAAAAGCGGCACATGCCATATTACTAGCATCATTATTATCTTTACTCTGTTTATAGGCTTCATGGGACTCTTGTTGTACAGAGTTTGCCTGAAAATGTGGTTTATGTCTTTTGTTTTGAGATCTACCTCGGTTATTATCACCTCTGTAGTTATTGTTACCTCTATTGTAACCCCTATTTGGGTTTGAGTCATAGTTCCCTTGGTTACCATTATCATATTCATTATAATGAGTATCTCTGTAATTATGATCTTGTTGACTCCAAGACGGATAACCCTGATAGTTTCTATAATTACTTCCTCTACGGAAATTCCTATAATTATGACCACCCCTGTGTCGAGAGCTATCAGGTCGTCTCCAGTTCTTTGAAGAAGAACCCTGAAATGATTGGTTACCTTGGTTTTGATAACTATTATGGTTACCTTTTTTATCAAATCTGTTTTGAGGTCCCTGAAATCTGTGTGAATAATTGGGATTGTATGGTGTTGCTGAAGCAACTGGCATACTCTCCTTAATCTTAGTGTTGCCAAAAGTCACGTCGGGGTGTGCAGTGACATATTGGGAACAATATTCTTCCATTTCTTTTAGAGATTTGGGTTTACGCTCATGTATAAATTCAAGGAAAGGTTTGTTCACACATGACATAATCTTATCTCTGAGCAACAAATCCATAAGTCCTTCATACGTTTTTTCTGTTTTGGAAAGCTCAATCCAACGATCAACTGTGAGACGTGCCTTTGCAGTGAATTCTGAGAATTCTACACCCGTCTCAGGTACCATCGTCTTAAATAAAAGGCGATAGCCTTCCTCACTTAGCTGATATTTTTTTATCAAAGCCGCCCTAATGACATCATAATTATCCTTATCTGCTTCTCCTACAAGGCATAATCTAGTCAAAGATTCACCTTTCAAGTTTTCTGATAATTGATTAGCGTATTGTGATTTATCCACATTATGTGTACGACAAGAACGTTCAAATCTATCCAGCCAGAATGTAATATCGTCACTGGACTGATTGAACGGTGGAACCTTAACCTTGTAAGTAGAAGGTTTACCATTACCACTAGATGCCTGATTAACATTACTCATACTTGTCAATCTCAATTTCTCCAACTCAAATTCATGTTCTCTTATTGCTTTTTTCTCTTCAGCATCTAATCTTTTTTGTTCAGCCTCCCTGTCTAATCTTTTTTGTTCAGCTTCCCTGTCTAATCTTTTTTGTTCAGCTTCACTGTCTAATCTTTTTTGTTCAGCCGCAGCTTCTCTTTCTAATTTTTTTTTTGTTCAGCTTCCCTGTCTAATCTTTTTTGTTCAGCTTCACTGTCTAATCTTTTTTGTTCCGCAGCAGCTTCTCTTTCTAATTTTTTTTGTTCAGCTTCAAATCTCCTTTCCTCCACCTGCATCTGTAATTTCTTTTGTTCAGCAGCAGCCTCAGCTTCTCTTTCTAATCTTTTCTCTTCCGCCATAGCTTTTCTTTCTTCTGCAGCTAATCTTTTCTCTTCTGCCATAGCTCTTCTCTCTTCTGCAGCTAATGCTTTGTCATATTGAGCAACTGCCCATTGTTCTAATTGTTGACCAGTTTTATCAAGGGCTTTCCCTTGTATAATGAAGTATTCTAATGTAGACATGGTGTCTAACAATAATACTAATCACCTGAAATAATAATAATACCACAAGTTCTCAATGACTTGATTAATCAGTATACTATCCCAATATCTGTGGGTCACAAGCCTTTAATAAGGTCTTGTATAATAGTAATAATAATCAGGTACTGGTTTATACCATAATCCAAGTGCAGTGCACAGGCAATTGTGTCTTATGAAATATACCTATATAAAACATATGTCAACCAACAGAATACATAAAGTACAAATAGGACTGACAATACAAGAACGTTTGCAGAAATCAAAATAAATCAAATAGGGAAATCAATGAAAATAATCACTGAATCTGCAAAGAATAACAACACCAATGACGTCACAATATATGAATACAAATTGTGAATAGAACTGAAAGATAGAAAAGAGTAGACCAACAAATTACAAACAACTCAAAACAAAACTAAAGAACAAAGAAATATTACAAAAATAACAATAATTACAGTCTTCACAGCTAACACAAAAGCAACAGTTGTCGCAGCAAATTTTCAATCAAGAAAATTGCACCTATAGAAAACGCCCACAACGGACCCTCTATGACGTGGGATATTCTGTTGTGAGGACGCCGCCCAACCTTAAACACAACCCGCTGACATAGAAACTAACATACTATACAAACAAATAACATGTAAACATAAATATATATAAATTATGTGTATGATAGTATGTGTTGCAAAATAGGCTCAGTTTTACAGTAATGGCAAAGTTATTTTTATGAACATAAACAAACTGCCACTTTATTCAATTAAACATTCTGGCCTTAAATATTAAAGTTCATATATGGAAAACAAGAAGATCCATCGATGAAAATAGGACTTCTTAGTACACAAATACTGTCTTCCTGTTAACATTGACAAGAATTGATCCAACTGTTCTGTGAAACTCTGTAATGTCTAATGTAAAACTGTCAACAACGCTGGCCTACATACTGCATTCACTTGACAGGTCACGTGACGAAGTGTTGACAAAGAGCAAACCAATACTGCAAGTGTGTCGTATCAGCCACAGGAAACGGTCTGGTATCGGTAATCTGTTGACTTCTGAACTTCTGCGAGGTCAAACCCAGAAAGCTGGTCCACCAGTTGATAAGGTTGATAATGTTGGATTTTTATTCCCGTTAATGATATCCACCAAAAGATAGATATAAGTGGATGGAAGCAGACATCATCATCATCATCATCAGTTGATAAGATCTCTATGGTGTTGTTTGCTCCACTGTAGTGTATGGAATGTCAACTTGACCTACGCAGTGGTGTGTAGACATGGATTGAGTGTACAATGTGCGAATGATGATAAGGGTTCGTGTTGTTGACAAATGTTCTTTTCTCACACTCATGTATGACTGGAAGTCATCGACACCAACGACTGTGTACCTTTTCTAAAGTTTAATTGGACGTACACACTCGACAGCACAGATAGTGACAAATCACAGGTTGGCATAATACATCATAGTACAGTGGATAAATGGTCTTGCAATGTTATGTTACATGGGCACTCATGTAGATTAATATTATAATGGACTGTCAGTAGCCAAGCCCTCAGCATCGCCCATACATATAAATCATCTGACTTCACTGACTGAGCACGTCAGCTTATAAACAATATTTCAGATGGCTTCTAAACCTAATCTCGTTTAGCGACGATTCTCCCACATAATGTTCAGCACATATTTTTTTTCATATAATAATATTGAACCGCTAATAACGGGTTCTCATGTGTAGCAGTGATCTCTGGACTAAACAAGCGATAATACGGGCATCCCCTTTCTCTTCTTGAAAGTCGCTACATGTTTTGGTTCCAAGATGGCTTCACTCGTGAACTGTCACTCACGTTTGGATGCAGATAATGAATCTGTCCTAAAGTTAGTCATTCATAAAACATTGCATTGCTCTGTAGATTTGATCATGAACAATTGACTGCATTCTACAGAATATAGTGCTGCTAGGAATCGAAGTCGTTTTCATCGAGTCAAATATATTCTCTTAGACATTCAAATCGTAACTATCGAAAATGGTGGCTTCGATCGAGAGTTCATAAGAGTGTCTTTGATTACCTTGGTAGAGGAAATATGAAACTGCCATTCCTTGGCAATATGAATAAACACTGGGGTAAAGCATACACGATAGGTTTAGACGACTATCACTTTCCCCACAAATACTGAGATCACTTTTTCCCGGCGACAGGCCGACATAGGAAAAACACACACAGTCCCTATCAGGACGAAGCCAAATCACACCACACTCTAACGACACATCCGCCGAATAGCCTTTGACCTCTCTAGAGACAACAGAACATATAATTCGACTTAGATATGTAAAGATATACAGATATAAGACAGACTCGTCCTACTCAGACAAACAATACACATAAATTCAGGCCATAGATATTCTGAAGCAAGAACAATCTATTATTACCCAAACAACGAATAAATCGCAGTAAAATGGATTTATCCGCGGAGTTTGATCGAAGAGATGGCACAACTTTCAAGGGAAGTAACTCAATAATGACTTTCCCTTAAGCACAAAAAATTACCTATGTATAATATTGTAAGATATCAAAGACTGCACGTAACAGCCAATATCTCGTTATTTGCAGCCAGGCAGTTCTGTTACTCCACAAAAGCCAGTCTTTACTGATCTTAATTAGATCCTGCGAGGGTATGTAAAGTTACTATGTAAAATAATACAGTAATTACAACTTTATTTCAGGATTTGTTTAATCTATATGTTATGAAAGTATCATGTATATAAATTGATTACTTGGTATGATTGTTGAAGATTGGATCCCGAAATATAACCAACATGACTGAGTCCGTATCAGGGCTAGCACAATCCTTTTCAGGACTAATAACAATTTTTTCAGGACTACCAACAATCATTATCAGGGCTTATTCAATCTGTCTTCAAGTTACTGCACTTTACAGAGCTAACGTGTCAGGCAGGGGGATACTATAACCTCATACCATATATGTGTGTACATATTATTTTGTATTATTTGATTTTATCAAATGTTCCACAGTAGACACATGTTTTGTCACTGATCCATAATCATGCATTTTCACGCATACATCTGAAAACAAATTCATCTCACCTACAATAGGAATGTGGTAATTATTATCCACAAATAGCCACATATCCTACAATTATCTGCAGGTTCATACTTGTCAACCAAAAGTCAGAGGTCAGTAATCAAGAATTGCTCAAGGATCAATGCTAATTGCCCCAGCAGTGCCTGGATTGGTAGAAGCACGACCTACTGAAGCTGTACATCTCATATGAACACTGATTATAAAAACAGATGAGTAATATTTGTGACAATCGTGCACCCAAGAAGTGATAACGTGTCAAGCAGAGTTTTATGATGAAAATTTGCGTGATAAACTAGTGAAAGTTATAAAGTGAATAAGACAGCGAAGAAGTCTATTACCCAACTAATTGGAAGAGTCTAAAGAAGTGACATTTTAGTTTAACTTGTAAAAACTGTAATTGATTTCGCCAATTTGGTTTTGTATAAATATAACTTTGGTATCACCAGTCACACACAATCACCACTATTAGATAGATGTAAATAAAGAGGATATAAATTGTATTCACCAGCTTTATTCATTCAATATAGTTGATACTGAGTTTGGTTGAATTTTTATTAATATCACAGGTGGTCACATAGCGGAGGTGGCGCAGTAAGGTCTGACTGTTCTCTGAATATTTTCAGTCCAGATACTTTCACAGCCGTGACTATCGAGTGATACCAGTGTACTTCTCTGTCACTGGGACCTCACACATTCTGGAGAGAATACTATTTCTTCTCTAGCACTATCATCTCACCCATATAAAACCTTCCGCTACAGTGGGGGCTCGTCCGGGATATTCTCGTATATCCTGAGCCATCCTCTATCTAATACATCTATCTTTAGTCTATCTTGGGCCACCAAGAGAGAAAAATTTTTTTTTTTTTTTGAAAATTCTAGAATAAAATTTTTTTTCCTCAGTAACAGTACCTTAGAGTACTCAGTAAATATTGACTTTCACAAGGTTGCACGATTAATTGTGTTGTCCATTTGATAATTATTTTAAGTAAGTTTAGGTAAGTTTTCATACCCTACTTAACTTAATATAATGGCTGACTTAGTGAAGTTCAGAACTGCGATCATGCAGATGGGAAAAGAATTGGGCTTGACAGCTGAGGCTCTCGTCCAGTATGTCACAACTGAAGTGGACAAACATATGGATAGAGAGGAAAGGAGGTTGCAAGCAGAAACTGAGAGAGAAGCCAAAAGACTAGAAGCTGAGAGAGAAGCCAAAAGAATGGAAGATGAAGAAAAGAGGCTGCTGTTGGAAGTTGAAGCTCAAGCCAAGAAATTGGAGGCTGAAGAAAGAAGATTAACAGCTGAGTAAAGGAAGCTACAAGCTGATAGAGACCATGAGCTGAGATTAAAATAGCTTGAAATACAGGCAGCGGCTACCACTAATGGTAGTAGGTCATCTCATTTGGATACCAGCGCCAGCCAAAGCACCTCCAATGGAGCTATGAACTTCCACTTGGACCCATTTGTGGAGAAAGAAGAGGGAATAGAGGATTACCTTGACAGATATGAACGATTGGCCACTACTTATGGCCTAGAAAAAGAAAAGTGGAATTTGAAGTTGTCACAGGGATTGAGAGGAGTATCTTATAATGTCTACTTGAAGATGCAAAAAGAAGATCAGGAAAATTATGAAGCCTTGAAACAAGCATTGTTGGTGCGTTACGAACAAAACACAGAAGCTTATAGAAGGCGATTTAGAACTGCTATGCTCCAGACAGGAGAAACATATCAGCAGTTCTCAGCAAGGTTGGAAAGTTACTTGCTGAGGTGGTGTCAGTTAGGAAACTTCAATCAGGATTTTGAAGGGATAAAGGAGATGATGTTGATAGAACAACTCCTGGAGTCCATGTCTCCTGAGACGAAGACATTCCTCGTAGAACATAAAAGAGAGATATTAGATGAAATAATCATCTATGCAGAAAGTCACAAACTGGCTCACCCCCTGACTCAAGGAAATAAGAGGAAGCAGGGAGATAGTTTCAAGTCCCCACAAAACCAAAACGAGTTTGAACAAAAGGACAATACAACCAAGAACAACCAAAGATATGACTACAAAGACAAGAACCCTCCAGGATATAACAATAAACCCTCACGAAGGGTAGAAAAATGGTGTAAGTTCTGCAAAATGAACAACCACAACACTGATAATGTGGAAGGAAAAAACCTCTTCATCATGCTGCATGTCTACAGGTGAGGACTTTGGATAGGAAGGAACTGACAGTGAGTCAGAATAGCTTCCATCACCCACCTATACAAGAGATAGTGATCGTGAATGGCAAACAAGTCACAGGGATGTATGACACAGGTTTGTCTTTTGATGCGATCGTTTGTGCATCTCTGGTGCACCCGGAACAAATCACCACAGAAACAGTAGATATTCAAGGGCCACTAAAGGGAGCATTACCCCTAACTTTACCCATAGCAAAGATTCATGTCAGTTGTCGCTATGTGGAAGGGGAGATAAATGCAGCAGTGTTAGATGATCCCTTTTACCCCCTGATGTTGGGGCGTAGATATGTTTTCTTGGGAAACCCGGTAAAACCTATGGTTATGGCAGAAATCCAGACCAGGTCTGACTCCAGGAACATAGAGAGGGACACCAATTTAAAATTTAATTCGATTGAGATGAAAAAGGCTCAAGTAGCAGACAGCACATTGAAGCCTTGTTTTGGCAAACTGTCAAAAACACATAACAATCCAATTAAAGGAAATTTCTATATGGAACATGGACTCTTGCACAGGAAAGCTGGCAGAGGGACGAAAAGACATGGTCAAATTGTTGTACCATCCACCTATAGAAATAAGGTTATAGGCTGGGGGCACATAACTTTGAGTGAACACCTGGGTAATGGTGCCACAAAACAAAGAATAGCCACCCAGTACTACTGGCCAGGTATTACGGAAGACATCAATCGGTATGTAAATTCCTGTCCAGAGTGCACCCATGTAGATTCAGAAAGTCGACGGAAGAGTCTTCACCAAAAGTCTACAAGCAAACCAGCAATCATGGGTACTCCAGAGATTTGCACTGGAGGGGAAAGGAAACATCCCACACAGGATAAATTGCAGTCTGAAACCCATGGGCTAGAAAAAAAGAACAAATCACGAAACCAAAATCAAACACCTACGAATTTGCGAGGGAAAACCGCAACCAACTATCAACGAAAAGAGGGCGGTAAACTTCAAGGGAAACCTACCGACCCCATTTCACCAGTGGTAAGGGCCTGGATGAAAAGCCGAACTGGGAAAAGAGAGATAGTGAAGGATAAATCTATATCCAGGAAAACAAAATGTAAGAGCACATTTTCTTTGTCGACACCCAACTGAGATAGAACGAGAGTAAGAAGAACATTAACTACGGCAAAGCTTACAGTTGTTAGCTGTAGAAATCTACAGCTTAAAAGAGAGGGAGGCTCTGTCGCATGTTACGCATTGCCTAGTTAAATGTTTGAAAACCGAAAAGTGGGACACCAGGGTTCTGGCCTGAACAAACAAATGCAGGGGTATTTTCCTTTGTGTATCTAGGGCAGCCAATCAGAGAAGGGGTTTCCCACGGTCAGTAGAACGACTTCGGCGATTGTATAAGGAAGAATAAATCGTCCGAAAACATGGTTAGAATTAGACATCGCAAAGGAGAACGGAATGACAGACAAGGATGAGAATGGTCTCCTTTTGACGGGAATATCTTCATTTATGTATAGGTACAAGGAAATCAGAAGGGAGTAAGTAGCTGTGAAGAATTTCGCAAGAATAGTGTCCGTGCATTGAGAAATCCTGTGTTTTTCCTAATTATAATTCAATATAAAATCGTTAACACGACAGATATGGGAAAACAACATATGGATATAAAGGTCAACTCACGGAGAACGGAAATATATAACTCCAAAGGCTTGAACTGGGAAAGGTGAAATGCACGAGACCAAGGTTGGAAACTCAATTAGCACAACCCCCTCGAAGTTACAACTATTTTGGGAAAGTTTGCTGGAGTTGCGAGCCTTGTTTCCTGTACGCCCGATAGCTCCCTATATAAGGGCGGTCATAAATGATTTCAAATTCACTTGTACAGCGAAGCAAGACAGAAGGACAACGGCTGGAGAGAGAGAAACGTGTCACGGCCAATATCTCGTTATTTGCAGCCAGGCAGTTCTGTTACTCCACAAAAGCCAGTCTTTACTGATGTTAATTAGATCCTGCGAGGGTATGTAAAGTTACTATGTAAAATAATACAGTAATTACAACTTTATTTCAGGATTTGTTTAATCTATATGTTATGAAAGTATCATGTATATAAATTGATTACTTGGTATGATTGTTGAAGATTGGAACCCGAAATATAACCACCATGACTGAGTCCGTATCAGGGCTAGCACAATCCTTTTCAGGACTAATAACAATTTTTTCAGGACTACCAACAATCATTATCAGGGCTTATTCAATCTGTCTTCAAGTTACTGCACTTTACAGAGCTAACGTGTCAGGCAGGGGGATACTATAACCTCATACCATATATGTGTGTACATATTATTTTGTATTATTTGATTTTATCAAATGTTCCACAGTAGACACATGTTTTGTCACTGATCCATAATCATGCATTTTCACGCATACATCTGAAAACAAATTCATCTCACCTACAATAGGAATGTGGTAATTATTATCCACAAATAGCCACATATCCTACAATTATCTGCAGGTTCATACTTGTCAACCAAAAGTCAGAGGTCAGTAATCAAGAATTGCTCAAGGATCAATGCTAATTGCCCCAGCAGTGCCTGGATTGGTAGAAGCACGACCTACTGAAGCTGTACATCTCATATGAACACTGATTATAAAAAACAGATGAGTAATATTTGTGACAATCGTGCACCCAAGAAGTGATAACGTGTCAAGCAGAGTTTTATGATGAAAATTTGCGTGATAAACTAGTGAAAGTTATAAAGTGAATAAGACAGCGAAGAAGTCTATTACCCAACTAATTGGAAGAGTCTAAAGAAGTGACATTTTAGTTTAACTTGTAAAAACTGTAATTGATTTCGCCAATTTGGTTTTGTATAAATATAACTTTGGTATCACCAGTCACACACAATCACCACTATTAGATAGATGTAAATAAAGAGGATATAAATTGTATTCACCAGCTTTATTCATTCAATATAGTTGATACTGAGTTTGGTTGAATTTTTATTAATATCACAGGTGGTCACATAGCGGAGGTGGCGCAGTAAGGTCTGACTGTTCTCTGAATATTTTCAGTCCAGATACTTTCACAGCCGTGACTATCGAGTGATACCAGTGTACTTCTCTGTCACTGGGACCTCACACATTCTGGAGAGAATACTATTTCTTCTCTAGCACTATCATCTCACCCATATAAAACCTTCCGCTACAGTCTGTAAATTGATAATTATTTGTGACTTGATTCTATGATAATTGATATTATTGGTTTTTTAATGCTAATAAACAGCATAAACTTATCTAGTACTGTGTTGGACTACCAAAACCCAAATTCCACCTATTTGTTTAATATAGTTTGTATTCACATGCGTCTGTGTGTTTTGAAGCCCCTAATCGGTATGAGCGCAGATGTGTGTCTGAAAACTGGCAAATAATTGTTTGACCAGGAGAGTGAAAGAGAAGATTGAGAGGAACGATTTGTCGTAAATAAGTCTGTCTTTACTCTCCACATCACTCTGTGAATCAACTATTTACTCGCTACTCTTTTCCTATCACTGAGCTTTTCACCCCCATTCTCCACTCTAACTAGACCACTATTCTAAGACTCATTCTCTCAAAATAAATTTACGACAGTATGTTATTGGCTCATGCACACCAATTTTTACGAACTTTTTCTTTGTCGAGCGCTACTAATTTCGTGATAGAATATTAAAAAAAAATAAATAAAACCAAAGTATTTGTTTTATGTAACACCCAAGCAGCGAAGTTACACACTCTGCGTTGCGCACCTTTTTATCTGGCGCGAGTTACTATTTTGAGTGTGACCCACCGACGTAACATACATCGGTAATTATGTTAGATAGAAGAGGAGAGATCTGTTTACGTTCATTTTTTAGTGAGAAGAGGTTCATAACCGTCACCGGACAGTCTAACTGAAACAATGGTAAGAAACATTGCGTTAGACGTTGCCAGAACATATGACATCAAGTGTTTTGCTGTGCCTATTGGCAGAGTCAAAATCAAAATTAAAATTATATCAGACCTGTGTGCTCTCTGTGCTTCTCTGTGGTGCGGAATGCTGGAGAGTTACAGAGAAGGACATGTCGTAATTGTCCTCTTTTCAAACAACTTGCCTAAGAAAAATTCACCGCATCTTTTGGCCGAATACCATCACCAACCAAGATCTGCTTACTCGGAGCAAGCAGGAGGACATGCACACCATCATAGCTGGCAGACACTGGAGCTTGATTGGCCATGTCTTCAGAAGAGACCCCGATGCCATCAGAGGAACAGCTATGCTTTGGACCCCTGAAGGGAAACGAAAGAGAGGCCGACCAAAAACAACCTGGCGGAGGACTGTGGATGCTGAGATGCAAAGAATGAACCAGAGTTGGGGCACTGTACGAAGGATGACCACTGATCGAGCAAAGTGGAATCAGTTTGTTGTTGCCCTACAAGACGCCACTAGGCGTGATGACCACTGACTGCTTTGATGGTCGGCGGCTAAGGATCAAAGAAGAAGAAGATAGTTGGAGAGCCCCCTTGGATGGCGAAAAATGCACAGTAAGCCACTCGCCTCTTACTCTTAGCATGGGAACATATGTGATGATTCTTTAAATGCCAACCAAGCTGGAAAAACTGGAGCTCATAACTTCAACTCAACACGTTTAGGATTGGCAGAAAAGGCACAAGAAAAGCCTAGATCTACAGTATAGATGATACCAAGGACTCATTAAACTGGTATTGGCTGCAATGTAGTGGTTTTGATGGTATTGTATGGTTGTTGCGTTACCTAGTATAATGTCTGAGGTCAGCTGTGAAGGCTCCTGAGATAAATGTTGATGTGAATTACAGAAGGCCCTTCTTACTACCACTTACGTCCTCAAGCATATCTTTTTTTCTCTACTAATATGAATGTAGCTACGTTAAAAGTCTAGGGTACTGAAATGTAATGTGTTGTAGTAAAATACACACACACACAGATTTTTAATAAGTCTAATAATAATAATAATAATATTAACACACTGAACTAACTCAGGCTGTTTTAGTTTTAAATATTAAATCTTTTGTTAAATTTATTTGTTCTGAACCAATGTTTGTTGGTCAGAACATATGAAATATTATGGAATTATAAATATAATGCATAATTATATGACATAATAAAATGGATGTGTGCACATAAGTATTTTAAAAGACTGGTTAATATTTATTATATTAGATTGTCCCAGGAGAACTATTACTAAATGTACTGTTGGGGTGGTATCATCACGCCCAATCTGTGACTACCAAAACATTGACTTATGGGATGAATACATGGTTTATTTTCCCACAATGGTATGTCTTTATTAAATGGTGAATTAGTTGGTGAATTTCCAGCAGGCCAGAATCTCACGTATCTCGACTGCGTCGATCTTGTACAGGAGTCTGGTGGCCCATCCTCTCCGTTGCTGGAGTACAATATTCGGCTGCTCTGACACTATGTTAGACTGCACTGGTCCACCCTTGTGTATTTCACAACAGCATTTGGCACCTCTTTGGTGCCAAACAGAAACTCACAATTCTGAAATAAAAGTTTTGTGGCATGGGTCAGAACTCTACCTACTGAGCCACTTCTGCACACAACACTACACAACAACACCACACAGACTGGGTCAGATCTCTCTGACCACACAGTACATCTTACCCAGTTGTTTTCATATAGTACTAGTTCCCCAAGACTGCATTGCATCTGAGATATGTTCAATAGTTTCCTTTTGTTCAATAAGATAGGTGATATGTTCCCACCGATCTCTACAATAGATCCGCCTTCCATAGTCTTAGTTAGGCGTCCATTTTTTTTTTGTCTCTAGACCCTGAACTTGGGCTGGGAACCTAGAGCGAACACTTACTTGTCATAATCATTTTATGATATGGCAGTATCAATCACTCGAAATATTAAAATATACAAAAGAAATGCTTTCATTCTTACCAGAATTCAGAATTGAGAACCCAGTTAATATCTAGCAAAACTCAGCTGAGCTGCTGGCTATCTGATGGCGTCCCACTAAATGTATAGAAATACTTCTGGAAACAACACCACAGGCAATAAACCACTGTGTCTCTGGACAGTCTTGTAACGAATGGCAAAAATGCGCATCTCTGTCCCGCTAATATTATTTCATTCATCCAATCACAGACTCCCCCCCCCTCACTTTTCAAATCTACAACCAAAAGTCAATTTCAGTCAGCTCTCAGTCAAGTATGTATTATTGTCTGTTGGACCGTCTGTCTCTACTTGTTTTTTCATAAAAAACACGCTTGGTTCTTGAACCAACTCTGCCATACCCTACACAAATCTGCCTCCTAAGTTATTTTTAGCCACAATTCTCCACCTTGTCCCCTCTCTTTCATTACAGCTCGATTTTTGCATCTGCGTGCCTCAAGGACGAAAATTTGAAACTTTAGTGAAATTTTTAACAGTGCAGTCGCTAGTCTGATATGAACAACACAGTCTTTTGTCAATATCTTCCTTATTATCTATCCGTCTGTATAATTTAAAGTATATTAGTTCTCTGCTCAAGATGGGCTATCAAACTAGCTAGGTTTTATATTCATAACATTATTATTAAGAAAAAGTTACTTTTTCAAGGTTAGTTTTTTTTTTTTTTTGAAATATGTTCGAGAACCTTCTCTAAGGCGTTTGCCGCTTAATTCAAATAAAACGACCAAGTATCGTAAAAACGCCCAAGAAATGACTGTTGCGAATAAGAGCTAAGGTCTTTTCTGTCCATTTCCTTACATTAAGTCAACTAGTGACGTGAATTTTTTTTTTTCTTTTACTACCAATTGCGTCTTTTAGCCTTGCTATCTTCAAACATGTGTTCAGTCATATTTTTCCTTTTGTGTTCTCCGTTTCTCTCCCGTCTTCAAAGGGTAAACGTTTCGTCTGCTCGTCTAACTCGTTAGTTTTAAATGGCGGGTAGGAAAATGCGGGCATGGGCGAGCATGTCTCCTAGTATCTTACACATTATTTTTAACCCTACATTTTATCGTTAATTTTAGAGATATTTTAACGTTGTATCATGGTAAATTCATCACATGCAAAAGAGCGAGAAGCTCAGCAGCCCTAGTTAAACAACAATTACATCTCCACTTTTGGCCAAAAATTGACCCAAGGTTATGAATCGACATTACGTAGTTTAATATACACAATATCATACGGCTAGCAGTTGGGATCCTCATACAACATTTCATTTTAATGTGACACTTCCTTCTTTTCAACTACTAACCCAAAAACTTTCAACACGTTTTTTTCTCAAAACAAGCACGTGAATGGCTCATACACCAGAAAACAAACACGTGAATGGCTCATACACCAGAAAACAAGCACGTGAATGGCTCATACACCAGAAAACAAACACGTGAATGGCTCATACATTAGAAAACAAGCACGTGAATGGCACATACATCAGAAAACAAACACGTGAATGGCTCATACACCAGAAAACAAGCACGTGAATGGCTCATACACCCGAAAACAAACACGTGAATGGCTCATACACCAGAAAACAAACACGTGAATGGCTCATACACCAGAAAACAAACAAGCCTAGAACGTCCAACGTTTTACACATCGTACATGCATTACTAAGCCGTGGTAGTGCAGTGGTTAGTGCACTGGCTTCCTAGCTCGGTGCTCCATGGTTTGATCCCCAGTTGGGATGGGAATTTTGAGACCACAAACGGCTCCAAGGTCGATCCAGCCTCAAAATTGGGTAACAGAGTAACTTTGGGAAGATTAAGGCTGTAGGCGTGATGCTAACCACATCACCCCTAGTGTGCCGATGGTCAAGAAAATATGGGCCAAAC
Source organism: Oreohelix idahoensis (assembly GCA_024509875.1). Classification (NCBI taxonomy): domain Eukaryota; kingdom Metazoa; phylum Mollusca; class Gastropoda; order Stylommatophora; family Oreohelicidae; genus Oreohelix; species Oreohelix idahoensis. Next base: position 73,982 of record JAMPIV010016379.1, read on the forward strand.
ACCATATTCCCAATATACCTCAATGGGCGTGTAACTGGATCCTTTTTTTAACCCTTATTTGCACTACCATGCAAGCAATTTTCTATCATTATGATTAGACGCTAGAGGTATGTTTTAATAACTGTTTGCTTCTGCTATTCATGAAACTCTCATCAGTCAATCACGAACAATTTTTTAACTGTTCAAAACACTATGATTTTTCTCACGAAACTGTGGTGAGAACATTCTTTGATCCATGGGATGATTTACTTTGTAATTTCAATTTACCTGACAACTGTTATGGATCATCTCGGAACAGCTAAAGAAAATGAACATAGCTTTTAATATACAGCATAGCACAAGCTTCCCTACAGTATTTTATACCCTGGGTGGGTCCTGCCTTTGGCACCCACCACCATAAAGGAAAACACTTGCAAGTATATTTTTAACAGTAAGTAAGCTTACTATCATAATAGTGTCTGATGGTAACCCCTTCCTGGCTTTCACCCTGGACGGACCGCCTCTCGAAATCTCTTAGTACGCCTCTGCAGCACAGACCATTATTATTTCTGAGATCCTTAATGAGGGTAGTATTACAAAAAAATAATTGAAGTCTGACTGTTCTGTTTAAAAAGCGTGCATAAATCAATATACTACTCTGGACACGTTCAATTTCGAAGAACTTGTTCGCACCAATTGTCGGAAACTGACCGACTTGGCGAAAGATACATAACTGGCGGTACATTTTTTCCCCCACAATTTGATGGAAGATGTTAACATATTTACCGAGGCAGCTGGGTGCATTTAACAAAACTGTTTTTTTTTTTTTCAAAGTGGCACGTTAAATGCAGTAAAAATTAAACAAGTTATCAATTATGCAACATATTGTTATTGTCAGGAAAAAACATTATTAAAAAACTGTACCTTCTGATGCCAAACTATGTTACTGTTACAAGTGTTTAAACCAATAAAACGGTATTTAATCAGTTCACAAGAAACAAGGGACGTTTCGGGTTTTACCCTTCGTCAGCCACAAACAGGTGACAAAGACAAGTATTACATATAGGTACTACAAAACTATACGATGATGAGAAATATACAACACATGGGCGATACAAGCAGATGGAAAATGTAAACAACAACAGTGATGAGAGAAAAAGAACAATAATAATACAAGAAAATCGTAAAATCTAAAAGAAATACCGAAACAAGAAAGCAAATAATCAACGAAACGAAAAAAAGAGAATTAACAAACCTGTGGAACTATATAGTAAAAGTTCACTCAGCTCGATCCAAAGAATCTGTGAAAGAAAGCAGTAGTATTCCGTCACAGAAATCGCAAAAAAGTGACGTACGATAGCAAAAAAAAAAAAAAAGATATAAAAAAATACGAAACGAACCAAAACAAAAACACAAGAAGATAGATCTAAAAGACAACGAATAAAGAATGAAAAAGAGAAAAGCTACCATATTTTATGCAAAATGATGTTGGATAGTCAAACCATCGGGAGCTAAAACACCCATTTTAAAAAATAAGACGATTCTACAACGAAAAGCGAGTCTTGTCATTACCAGCACATGAAAGGAGGGCAGTAACATGAATATCCGAATTACCTAAATGGTCAGGCCTTTTGAAATGAAGGGCCACCGGTAAATGTTTGTCATGATGGATGTAATGGGTTCACTGCAAGGGTCATGGCTGTTGAAGTGGGCGCAAGAGGGCTTGTGGCTGCATCAGTGTATGATCTATTGAAACTGTTGGGGCTGAGGACACAGTCGAGAACAAGGGCAATGAAGAGGCTTAGTGAAACTGCCAAAAAGGCATCAGGCTGGCTGTGGAACAACCGCAATGGGCATTGGAGATCATGACAATAAACGCTGCGGTACGGAAAACATCAGGAATCAGAAAACACCAGGAATTTTTTTGTTCCTAAGTCCACAATACGCTGAGTTTTGTGGTGTACTAGTGAACGGGCTGTAAATCAAGGAGCGACAGGCGGTGTATACTATAAGGGGTGTCAGTATCAAAAGTCCAGTGGGGAACGCGCAGTGGCTAGACTCGTTGACTTCGTGATGGTGTCTCAGTGTGTGCGACGGAACGAACGGAATAATTTGTCTTCTGTTTGTTACTTTCACAATTACCTCCATGGCTGGTGGAGTTGTGGATTTGAAAGTTGCTACCATAAGTGAAATGGGTTCATTTTCGATACAAGACAACAAGAAGCTGAGACGCTTGGCAGTCATGACCCAAGTGGGCCCGCCCCCCTTAGAGTGTAAAGGAGTATATGGGGCCGAAAAACTTGTCGGACGGGGGGGACTCCTTCTGATGATCAGATTGCTTCCTGTTGTATCGCTCTGTAAAGAGTTTCCTATCATCATCATTCAAGTGCTCACGAAACCTGTCTGCCAAACGCCTGCCAGTTTCACCAATAGGTCATGCCACACCTCTTGCAGATGATAGCATAAATCAGGTTTCTGGATTCGCACGTAAAAGACTCTCTAATGATAAATTTTCCTTTCGGAAAAGTGACTGTCTGAGTTTGGAGTATGGGGTATAATTAGGATATATTTTTTCAAATTCCAAATAATATGAACAACTGCAGATATGAGAAAGTGGCATCATATTTGTCAAATCATTGTAAATAGGGACAATCACAATTATGCTTTTACGTTAAATAAATAAACAAAAAATATTAAAACAACAAACAAACAAACAAACAAACAAAATCAAGAAAGAAACTCTGAAAAAAGAATAATTCCTGTTTTTATTTTTTGAATTTATTTCAAATACGAATTTATTCTTGAAAGTTCATAGTCAACATTCTTTTTTAAGGCAATGTATTTTACTCGAAAAAAAAAAAAAAGTGGCAACATTGGCAACTACTATATTTTTTCGCAGGCTGGGTGAATCCATATGTAAGTTTTGAAAATTGTCTTTATTTATTAACAGATCGAGGAATGTAAACCTTTGTCATCTTCAAGCACCGTGCTTGCTGCCGTAGTTGACCATGACGGTTCAAAATTTCTTTTTGCTCGATGTTGTTTATCAATTTCGTTGTTAAAGGACAGTGTTACTGGCGACCTCCACGTTGGATTTGAAATTTTATTTTTAATGCGACCTCAGTGTTTGTCTGGCGTTATTTTTGACAAAGCTCGAAACTGTGTTGGCGATAGGCTCACTCTTTCTATCCTATGTAGTTTTGAACTATTTATTTGACCCATTCACCAAAATGCCAAAGCAATTATATAGTATACACATTAAAGCAGTTCGCTGAACACTGACGTGTGGCAAATGCTGAAAGGATATAGTAGTCTATAACAGATAATACATCTTTTCACAGCAGAGATGGTTGCAATTCTGAAAGCTCTGGAAATCTTCTCTAGCAACTCTCCTCATAAATTGACAGTATTAACAGACTTACTTTCTGCTATTTTCTCTAGCAACTCTCCTCATAAATTGACAATATTAACTGACTCACTTTCTGCTATTTTCGCTAGCAACTCTCCTCATAAATTGACAGTATTAACAGACTCACTTTCTGCTATTCAAGCTATAAGAAACTTACGAGAATGCAGTAGACCTGATATAGCAGAAGAGATATTACTGGCAAATACTTCCCTAAGGTCCATAGGATGTTCTGTTCTTATAGCTTGGATACCTTCACACATAGATAAACTAGTGGAGTCATTGCAGAGGATTGACTAACTTATTAAGATATTTGAAAGGTAATGGATGGGGTGCTAGCACTAAGACAATGCTCACTTTTTATAAATCTTTTGTTAGAGGAAAAATAGATTATGGAAGTATAGTATATATGACTGCTGCACACAGTAACAAGATTAAATTAGACAAAATTCAGCATCAGGCTTTATGTACAATAGCAGGTGCAATCAGATCAACATCAATGGGAGCTATTGAGGTGGCTTTAGGAATTCTACCCTTAGAATTACGTAGAAAGGAGTTAAGACAATTACATGAACAGAGTTATGTTAGATAAGTCTCACCCAGCACATACAGCTTTTACCAGATGCCAACTAACAACTCAGGCCAATCCAATGAATACCAAAAGATGCCCTACATGATGGAAGTGTATGGATGAAATTGTCCATCTGGGTACATTAATTACATCATCTAATAACAGTTGTGAATACAAGCCAGTGATTCCACCCTGGGAGATCAAGAAATCAGACACGGACTACTACCTAGCAGAAATACTTAAGAAAACAAATAATTAAGAAAATATTAAAAACACAGCCAATAAATATATACAACAAATATCAAAAGACAGCATTACTGTGTACACAGATGGATCCAAGGGAGAGGATGGCAAATTGGGGATAGGAATATATATTCCAATATGGAAAATGGCGAAAGAATATAGCATCCATTTTCACTGCAGAGATGGTGGCAATACTAAAAGCACTAGAAATATTCTCTAATAACCCTCCCAAAAAACTAAGAGTTTTAACTGACTCTCTTTCAACAATTAAAGCACTTAGAAACTTACGATAATGTAGTAGACCTGATAAAGCAGAGGAGATATTTCTGGCTACTACATACTTATATTCCAGAGGATGTTCAGTCTTAATTGCTTGGATACCTTCACATGTTGGCATACAAGGAAATGAAGAAGCCAAGAAAGGTAGATCTGATAAAAATCTAATAAATGTAGGGATGAGTAAATCAGAAATTAAGAGCTTAATTAAAGATTTAATAACAGATGAATGGAAAGCAGAGTGGGATAACAATCTGAAATGAAGACATGCATATAAGATGTTCAAGGCTCCAACAAGAAAATGTCAGATATCTAGGGAATTGAAAATTCCCAGTAATAAGAAACTTCTCAGACTACAGCAGGGAAAGGGCTATTTCAGAATAGAAGAAACTTACATTGCAGGATATCTTCAAGACAATAATATAGAACATTTCTTGTTAAAATGTAAGAGTTATGAACAAATGAGAATACCAATATTAGCTTATTTGCAAGCATCAAACTTACCTACAAATATAGAAGAGGTGTTAAGAATAGACAGACCTAGGGAGCTGCATAATCTAGTCAAAAAATATTTAACACAAACAAATGTTAATATAAAGTGCTTGGGAATGTGAAGGTCTGATGCTGTTCTTACAATTCATCATTCATAACCCTCCACTCCCAAAGGAGCATAGGCCTTCAACAAACACAAGCCAAGTCCTCCTGTTGCGTGCCATCATCTCAAGTTCTTTCCACGTTCTCATCATTTTCACTTCTGTTTCCAGCTCTCATCTCCATGTGCTTCGTGGTCTATCTCTGCCTCGCTTGCCCTGGTGGTTCCAAAACAAGGACTGCCTTGTAATGCTATAAGTGGGTTTCCTCAGTGTGTGTCCTATCCATCGCCATCGTCTTCTTCTCATATCTCGTTCCACTGGCACTTGTCTGGTTCTTGTCATCAGTTCAACGTTGGAAACCTTGTCATACCATTTTAATCCTTCTATTCTACGCAAACACCCATTTATGAATGTCTGTAGCTTTTTGGTTGTTGTCTTTGTTGTTCTCCATGTCTCAGAGCCATACAATAGGACTGACTTCACATTTGAGTTGAAGATTCTTATTTTCGTGTTGGATCCGATTTCTCTTGATCTCCATATATTTCCCAATGTAATGAAAGCTCTTGCTTTTTGTATTCTTAGTTTGATATCACTGTCTGTCCCTCCAACTTTGTCTATATTGCTGCCAAGATATGTGTACAATTCCACATCTTGTATTGGTGTTTCTTCAAGTTCAACCCTGTTATCATTACCTGCATTTATTCTCATTATTTTTGTCTTTTCCCTGTGTATTTTCAGACCCAATTGCTGTGACCTCTCATCGAGTGTTTTCAATTTGTCCTGCATCTGATTATGGTTATTGGACAGAAGAGCCGAGTCATCAGCAAAATCCAGATCATCCAACTGCTTAGTCAGAGTCCACTGGATTCCATTTCTGTTGTGTGTTGTTGATGATATCATTACCCAGTCTATTGCTAGTAAGAAAAGAAATGGAGACAAGAGGCATCCCTTTCGCACTCCTGTACTAAACCCAAATGGTTTTGTAAGCTGTCCTTCATGAAGAACTCTGCATGCCATGTCTTCATATGTTTCCTTTATTAAATTAATGATCTTCAGGGGAACTCCATAATGCCTCATCAATTTCCAAAGTGATTCTCTGTCTACACTGTCAAATGCCTTTTCGTAGTCCACAAATCTGATGTATAGTGGTGAATTCCATTCCAGACTTTGTTCAACTATTATTCTCAAAGTGGCTATCTGGTCTGTACAGGATCTGTTTTGTCGAAAACCTGCTTGTTCATCTATCAGTTTCTTGTCTATATCCTCTTTAAATCTCTCAAGGATTATCCTATTTAATACTTTTCCTGGCACTGATAGTAACATTATTCCTCTATAATTTGTGCACTCTTGTAAATTTCCCTTCTTAGGCAACTTAACCAGATATCCTTCCTTCCAATCTGCTGGTATCTCTTCCTTTTCCCAGACTTTACCAAGTAATTATATAACATCTCTGTAACAGTGTCGATATCTGCTTTGATGGCCTCTGCTGGAAAGCCATCAGGTCCAAATGCTTTTCCATCTCTTAGAAGCTTTATGGCTTTCTTTATTTCTTCCTTCGTTGGTCTTTCACCATTAATTTGTAGCTCTTCTTCTGCTGGCTGGATGTCCGGGGGGTTTTGTGGAGCTGGTCTATTGAGAAGGTCCTCAAAATATTCATTCCACCTCCTCATTTGCTCTTGTATATTGCTGAGCAGTGTCCCATTCTTGTCTTTTATGAGGCAACTTGTTTGCTTGTATTTCCCTGTTAGCTTCTTTGTGCTGCAATAAACAGTTCTCTTATATTTCATTTGGCTGCAGCATCTTCTACCTCTCTTGCCAACTCCTCCATATACTTCCTCTTGTCTCTTTTGATATTTCGTTTTACTTCTTTGTTTGCTTCTGTGTACACTTCTTGTGCCTTGGCTTTGGAACTTCTGGTTTTGCTTGTGTTTAAATCTGCTTTCTTGTTTTTTCTGTCTTTTATCTTATTGATGGTTTCTGTTGTTATCCATGCTTTTTGTTGTCGTTCACTTTTCCCCAGTATTTCTTCACATGTCTCATTCCATACAGTTTTGATTTGCTGCCAATAGTCTTCTGTATTCTCTACATCTTCCAGCTGTTGGAGCACTTGGAATCTGTTGGATATTGTGACTGCAAATTTGTCTCTTGATTTTAGATGTCCTACATTAAATTGTTGTCTATAATTTTGCATTGTATCATATCTCTTGAGTTTCATTTTTACTTTGGCTATCAGAAGGTGGTGATCTGATGCCACATCTGCTTCTCTATATACCTTTACATCCTGCAATGATGATCTAAACTTCTTGTTTATGCATATATGATCAATCTGATTTTCTGTTCTATGGTCTGGTGATATCCATGTTGCCTTGTGTATTCTCTTATGTGGAAACATGCTTCCTCGTATAGCCAGTTGATTTGAAGCACAGAAGCTTGAGAATAGTTCCCCATTTTCATTCATTATTCCTAGCCCATGTTTTCCCATGACTTCTTCGAAGCCGGTGTTGACTGTACCTATTTTTGTATTCATGTCACCAATCAAAATTGTGATGTCTCTTCTTTTTACTTTTTCCATAATTTGCTGTAGTCTAGTATAAAATGCTTCTTTCACAGACTCTTATTTGTCATTAGTTGGTGCATAACATTGGATGACATTTACATTTATTTTCTTTTTAGCTGTTTTATAAGTAGCTGTTATTATTCTGGGTCCAACAGCTTCCCATTCAATGAGTGCTTTCTGTGCTTCTTTAGATATAAGAGCTACCCCTTCACTGTGGTGTGAACTTTCATCTACATGTCCTGAGGACAGCACCAATTCACCTGTGATGAGTTTCTTCTTGTCCACCCCTTCCACTTTGTTTCACACATTCCCAGAACCTCGATTTTATATTCCCTCATTTCTGCTGCTACTTGTGCCACTTTCCCTTGTTCGTTTAATGTCTGAACATTCCAGGTGCCAAATCTGGAAGTTCTAGAAGAAAGAAGGTTAGTCAGTAACACAGACTCCTTTTGGCTTTCTCTGTGTTGCATCATACGCCTTCCTGTGAGAGGACCTTCCCCTTTCTTTGATGGCTGTGTTTTATTTTCTTTAATTGACTTGTCCATGTTTGTTGAAGTTTTTATGTTGTACATTGTCATCTGCATATTCTAGATCTTCCAATGTAGAAAATGTAGTCCATCTTATTCCTCTTGGACTGCCCTCTGTTATTTAGTGCATCACCCAGTCTATCTGTTAAAAATAGAGTGGTTTATAAGGGGCATCCCGGTCATACTTCTGTCTTCACCTCGAAGGTTAGGTTGCTCTGCAAAACCCTTTTTTGTCACAATCACTTCACAGATATAATTTTTATGATTCGTTTTCCAAAACCACATATTTCTGAAAAAACCAAAGATGAAACTACTATAACTAATATTATTTATATATACCGGTACCAAATTCTATTTTATGTTTCCCAGAAGAATTTTGCCACTATTCATATGCTTTCATGGTAGTCATAAATACATTGTGGCTGGTTTTGACACCCAGTGCAATAATGATGTGAGTGCTGATGACAAACAGGTGTGCTGAGGACACAGTTCCTATCTCTTTTTGTATAACATTTAAGATGTCTTCTGTCACTAAAGTTCTTCAAAGCTGAGGATGCTTGAGGTCTAACAATATCAGTAGCTACATTTTCTTGTATACAAGTGTGTACCTAAAACAGCAGAAGCTTCAGTTAGTTGGTGAAGCAGATGTGTCTTGAAATGATGAAAACAGTAGAAGCTTCAGTTGATGAAGCAGATTTGTCTTGAAATGATGAAAACAGCAGGAGCTTCAGTTAGTTGGTGAAGCAGATTTGTCTCGAAATGATGAAAACAGTAGTAGCTTCAGTTAGTTTGTGATGCAGATTTGTCTTGAAATGATGAAAACAGTAGAAGCTTCATTTAGTTGATGAAGCAGATTTGTCTTGAAATGATGAAAACAGCAGAAGCTTCAGTTAGTTGATGAAGCAGATTTGTCTTGAAATGATGAAAACAGTAGAACCTTCATTTAGTTGGTGAAGCAGATTTGTCTTGAAATGATGAAAACAGCAGAAGCTTCAGTTAGTTGGTGGAGCAGATTTGTCTTGAAATGATGAAAACAGTAGTAGCTTCAGTTAGTTTGTGATGCACATTTGTCTTGAAATGATGAAAACAGTAGAAGCTTCATTTAGTTGGTGAAGCAGATTTGTCTTGAAATGATGGAAACAGTAGAAGCTTCATTTAGTTGGTGAAGCAGATTTGTCTTGAAATGATGAAAACAGTAGAAGCTTCATTTAGTTGGTGAAGCAGATTTGTCTTGAAATGATGAAAACAGCAGGAGCTTCAGTTAGTTGGTGAGGCAGATTTGTCTTGAAATGATGAAAACAGTAGAAGCTTCATTTTGTTGGTGAAGCAGATTGGTCTTGAAATGATGAAAACAGTAGTAGCTTCGGTTAGTTTGTGATGCAGATTTGTCTTGAAATGATGAAAACAGTAGAAGCTTCATTTAGTTGGTGAAGCAGATTTGTCTTGAAATGATGAAAACAGCAGAAGCTTCAGTTAGTTGGTGAAGCAGATTTGTCTTGAAATGATGAAAACAGAAGCTTCAGTTAGTTACTGAAGCAGATTTGTCTTGAAATACTGCATGATGAAAACAGCATAACATTGAAGCAGTGACCTTCTTTACTTCAAGCAGTGAGAAGAACATTTTTTTCCAGTTATTTAAAAAATTGTCTATTATTAAGAGACATGGTCCGCAACCAGACGATCCGTCAAGGCCTGAAATCCCATCCGCTGCAGACCCAAGTAGAACAGTCCCAACTAAGATGGTTTGGACATGTCTGCAGAGTGGGAGAAGATCGGCTACCATGACAAGCATGGGAAACAAAGAGCCAAGGATCCAGACCTCCAGGACGACCCAGAGTTTGCTGGGAGGACAACATTAGACAATCTTTGAAGGACCGAGGACTAGAGTAGAACCAGGCCAGGAAGAAGACAGCTGATAGAATGGTCTGGCGCTCTCTCTTCCAAACCTCTACACCTCACGGTAGAAGGGGAACGACTAAGTAGTAGTAGTAGTCTATTATGTACACTATAATAGCCAACTCTTTGGTCCAGGATGTCATACCCATTCATTGAATTGTTGTATTTATCTATAATTTTCAGCTTTACAATATACTTCCATGTGGTTATGGTCTCTTCTTAGGCCCGAGAAAACACAAGGAAAACTGATTTCTTGGCCTTTTTATCTCTAAAGGCTGTGAAGAGTCTTCAGTTTCAAGGGAAAATTTCTTAAGATAATGTTTGGAGTGCCAATATAGTATTGCTTCTTCTCCAGTAAGAAGTCAGTGATTTCTCTTGAGGTGTAATTGCTGCCAGCGAATAAATGGTGATGTGTATGCAAATGTTGTACTGGGGTCTGAAAAATCTTTAGAGCTTGCCTACTGTCTGAATCCACTTTAGGATCATATGGTGTATCTGAACCAAAATATGTGAACATGTTCACCACATATCCAGTTGCTGAATCACACAAACCAAAGACTTTTATGTGATATCTGCTTTGTTTATGTGGATTATATTGCTTGTATTGCTATATGCTTTTGTACCCTATGCCCGTTTCATCCAAACTGAGATTTTAGAACGAGTGAAAGGCATTCTGGGATTGTTGTAACAAAATGTTCATAAATGGTTCATTCTTTTCTTTACCTTGTGTATATCATCAGATACATGATGCCATAATATGATATAACTAGCAATAACCCATCAAAATTGACAGGTTTTTAATTATAGTGGGTTGTTTCTGTTACATGTATTACAGACGGTACTATTACTGCTGTGGTCATTTCATTGCAGGCGACCATCATTAGATATTTGTAGTGAAAATTACATGGATGTATTAAATATGAAGACATGGAGTAACCTTCCTAAATGACATATGGAGCAGTGATAATGATCTAATGGACTGGAAATTGACTAAATAACTAACTTTTCTTTTATGACAACATGTCTTGTAATTGTTCGTGCATCTTTTAAAATCTTAACTTTCCATATTCAAACTGTTCATGCACACCTTCATTTGCACACTTTTCTATTTTCAGGAGAGTACATATAAGAGAAATAATACCATACATGCCACACCTCAGAGATAAAAAAACCTGCAAAGTAATTAAAAAAACCCTGTACAAAGGCAAAAAAGACTGAAAAAACGTATCAAAGGAGTTAATTCGTGTAAAAAAAATTTCTATTGCAGCTGCATTATAATTGAGGCATGGGGACTTTGCCTTTTAAAGAAGGTCTTCACTTATTTTAAAACTCAAACAATAAATGTCTGAGTTTATTTTACACTGTAAAAATGATGTGATCATTTCATCATTTAGTCTATTTCTGTGCTTAATTATCACTAACAGACCAGGAAATCCTGTGTTTAATAGAATCTTATAAAAGAATTCTGAGACACAGTAATTAGGGTTATGGGTTAGAAATTCCAAACCTTAATCTTAACCCTAATGACGTTCAAGGATGATATCGTCGAAGAAGATATTCCACTGTTCTCACAACTAATGTTACTACTTCATTATTATTTTTAATGCAAAGAAAAATTAAACTAAATTATATTATTCTGTTACATGAAATGGAATGGTGAGGTTTCTAGGGTGGTTTAGAATTAGTTCAATAAATATTTGATGTCATTTTAAAAATAATAAAATCTTATTATGATATAAATAAATAAAACAATTAAAAACTCATAATTTGATACAAAAATATAAACTGGCGCTAGCATAATTTATTCTCTACCAAACTTCAGAAATGAAAATAGCCATTTTAGCCTAATTTGCAGTTTTAAATACCCAAATGACTAGTTTCAACCGTCAATAAGACAACCATTGATAGTAATTTATTAATTAATAATTTAATAAAATAACTCACTGGATGATCGTAGTTATGATATATCCATCAAAGAAAAATCATAATGATTTTAAAGAAAGGACATTAAAATGAAGAGAAAAACTCCAAAAAAAACTTTTTGAGGGGCTCTGATCGGATCGAGTTAAGATACAAATTTACCTTGCTGTCATGATTTTTTTTCACAGTTTCAAATTTCTTTTTATATTATTATTAAAATGTACATTTCTTACACAGAAGTTTTAGTGAAATCAAGTAATATGTAGTGTTATGTATTTTGTTGTTGCTTATAAGCAGCTGTAAATAATAAATTATGCTCAGTGCGACATAATCTGTTACATGCTGGCTGCCGTCAGCATTCATGAAAAGTGATGAATGAACGACACACCACGCGGACCCTCACAAATCCCACATCAATTGAAAAATAGGCAGCTTGATTTTAATGGTTGATTTTTTATTCACATGGCCTAACATCTCCCTGAATCTCACAACACAAATATCAGCTATGGCGTAAAGCAAGATGATCCATTTATATATAGTTCATAATGAGGTGAAAAAACCTGTTCATAAATTATGTACAGGGCGTACACATCTGAAAATGCAAACACCGTGTACAGATTATGGATAAACCATAGTGTGTGGCATGTATGCAATACAATTATTGTCTAACTTTCAACCACAGTTGCACCCTTTAGCTGTGGTTGAAAGTTAATGCACTCTCTCGAAAATAGAAAAGTGCGCAAATGACGGTGTGCATGATGTGACCGACTGACTGACGTACTTACTGCAGGAATTATGGTGCTTCATTTCTATTTCTTGAAAACATGTGACTAAACCAAAGTGTACACAATTCTGTAGATGTAGACCAGTAGTCATGAATGAATGGTTTCGTCTGAATCCCAATATTTATTTGGACATCAGAAAAGTTATCCAGTTCAGGGCATGTGACTGTGGTCTATCTAGCATACATTAAATATTGTTTCCAAGGATTATTCTGAATACATTTGAGTTTGGCATAATAAGTGATGCACTGACATGTAATCTTTAATTTCCTCAGTAAATGAAACACTATATCATTTCAGTGAGGTTGACAGGTCAAGCCCCTTAGTCACACCTTTTGACAAAACTGAAATGCATCCCATGTCAAGCCTTCAGCAATTTTTATCTACTCTAGGACATCTTGTGAGACTCTACTTGCCTCTCAACTTCTAGCTGTACTGCTAACTTTACTGGTTGTTTGAAAAAGGTTTTTACTCTTTCCTTTCCCTTTACTGGCAGAAAGTTTAGCAGCTGTTACGGTACCTCATCATACCTGTTCCTTCAGCTGCTCAGTATCCCCATCAGATTAATCACTTTCATGAATATTCTAACATGAAGGCTTAGCAAAGTCCTCGTCTGAATCACTAAAACTAACTGAAAAACTACTGTCACTATAATTCTCTTCTGTTCACTGAGAAAAAAAGAAGCCATTCATGATCAGCTTATAGCCAATGTTAAGAAGATAAATATCTTGTGATTGCTTATAAACATATAATTAGCAGTGCTAGTAACGGCTAACAAAAAGTATAAAATTTCAGTTTTATAAATTTTTTTCCCCATTCCCTAATGATCACACACTCATGCCAGTGTATTTGTATGATTTAAACCAGCTTATTACCAGGGATTTAAAAATGTTATGTTCAAATTCAGACATATATCATGCTGGTGCAAGATGTGGTTTGCAGATAAATGTAAACAGAAAAGTGATGTGTAGTATAGTACTACTTTGGGTTAGAATGAGTTAAAGCTGTTTGACAAAACTTGAAACTGACATGTGGTAAGGTTAATAATAATAATAATAAAATCTTTAAGCACCAAACAAGGCGTATAAGGCAGAAATCAGTGCTCTCCAGGTTGTTCGTTGTGATGCCACTCCTCTTAGCTCTTGCACATTATTTAGGCCCAACGTTCTTCCTTCTCTTATTATTGTTCTTCTGAGTGTTTCTTTTGGTCTTCCTTTTTTCCTCTTACCTTCAGGAACCCAAGTGAGCGCCTGTAGTGGTATTCTGTTGTTTTGCATTCGTAGGACATGACCGATATATGACCATCGTCTTTTCCTTATATAGTCGGAGACATATTTCTGCCTAGAGTCGTCTCTTATTTGTCGATTAGTCTTGAATTCTTTCCAACTGATGTTCATGAGTTTTCTAAGACATTTGTTCTCGAATGTATTCAGCTTGTTCTCCAATGATTTTGTTATTTTCCAACTCTCACAGCCGTATGTTAACACTGAGATAACATTTGAATTAAACAGACGAAGCTTGGTATGTATATTCAATGATTGTAATTTCCAAATGTTAGATAATCTATTGAAGGCGCTAGCTGCCAAAGCAATTCTAGTATGGATTTCTCTTGTTGTGTCACCATCCTGAGTCATTTTACTGCCTAAACAATTGAAACTTTCAACTTTCTGTAGTTTTTCCCCGTTCAAGATGATATCAAACGTCTCGTTAGAAAAGTTCATAGCTTTAGTTTTAGAGGCATTTATTTGGAGACCTATTTTAACCGAGAGATGACACAAATTATTTACTGCTTTTTGGGATTGTCTGGGTGTTGAACTTAAGAATGCTACATCATCTGCGAAATCCAGGTCCCCCAGGAATTTTCCATTTGTCCATTTTATACCTAATTGTTCATTGTGGGTATAGTTTCTCATAACCCAATCAATAGCTATTCCAAAAAGTAGTGGTGACATAATACAGCCTTGTTTCACCCCTGTTTCTACTGTAAACCATTCTGTATTCCCTTTATTTGTTCTAACACAACATCTTGCATTGTTATATAGCGCTTTGATTATATTCACATATTTTGTTGGAAAACCATAGATTGTAAGTATCTTCCACAATGATGGGCGGTGTAGACTATCAAAGGCTTTTTGAAAATCGACGAAAGTGATAATAAGTGGCGATTGCCTTTCCACTGATTCTTCTATAATTGTTCTTAGTGTGAATATTTGATCAATACATGATCGTTTCGGCCTGAAACCCGCTTGTTCTTCTCTGATCTTTTCGTCAGCATGCAATTTAAGTCTTTCTAACATCATGCAACATAATAATTTTCCAGGTACTGATAATAGAGATATACCACGCCAGTTATTACAGTCTGATAGATCACCTTTCTTCGGTAACTTTACAATAATACTGTCTTTCCATTGTTGTGGTGGTTGTTCTTCTCTCCATACTTCATTTATAATATCTAAAATTCTCAAGAGGTTGTTGTCATTAACTGCTTTAATCATTTCCCCTGAAATTTCGTCAACTCCAGCAGCTTTAAAATTTGTTAATCTTTTAACGGCTTGTTTGATCTCGTCTAGCGTGAATTCATCGCAAGTTATTGGCAAGGTGGTTGTGGGTGTTTCATTATTAAAATCAGGTGTTACTGTTGGTGGTGGTCTGTTTAGCACCTCCATGAAGTGCTCAGCCCATCTCTTCATTTGTTCTTTTTCTGTTGGTATTGAATTCCCTAATTTACCTTTAACAGGTGTTTCCATAGCAGTAGGCTGGTGACATAGTTGTTTTGTAATTTGATAAAGGCACCTACTATTACCAGTTCTTGCAGCATTTTCAGCTTCTACGGCCAGTTCATTGATGAAATGTCTTTTATCTCTTCGCGTTTTTGTCTTCACTTCTTTATTTAACAAGTTATACGTTAGTTTGCAAGATTCAACTGCATTATGTGTACATGCCACTAGTAGTTTAAGTTTTGCTGTTTTCCTTTCTTGTATTTTATCCCAAGTATCTTCTCTCATCCATTTTTTCTTTTTATGTACTAGGTATCCGGTGGTCGCTACTGCTGCTTCTGTCATTGCTGTTCTCAGTTGTTCCCATTTAGTATCGATTGTCTTGGTGGTGATATCGTTGTCAATTTTGCCTAAAGCATCGAAATAGTTGTTCATTTTGACATTATATTCCTCCTTTATATCATTTGATTGCAGTCTGTATACATCTATTCTTCTATTTTTATTCTGTTGGTATAACTTCTTCAGTTTAATTCTCAGTTTAGCTATGCAGAGGTTATGATCGCTTCCGATCTCTGCACCTCTGTATGCTCTGACGTCTTGAACTGATGAGCGAAATTTTGCGCTTATGCAGAAGTGGTCTATCTGGTTCTTAGTTCTGCCATCAGGTGAATTCCATGTTATCTTGTGGATATTCTTATGTGGAAAGATGGTGTCTGCCACAACGAGGTTTGATATTTCACAAAGTTCTAGAAGTCTTTCGCCATTTTGATTCATACAGCCTATGCCATGAGTACCGAGATATCTTTGTACTCCATCGTTGTTGTCACCTACTTTGGCGTTAAAATCGCCCATGACTGCTATTATGTCATGCTTGGGTATTGTGTTGATGGTACTTAGAAGTGCTTCATAGAAGTCATCTTTTGTGGTATCAAGAGCGTCGTTAGTTGGTGCATAACATTGTACAATTGAGAGCTTGAAAAATCTTGTCTGAAATCTAGCTAATATTAGCCTCTCATTAATAGGTACCCAGCTGATAAGCGATGCTGCTGCTTTCTGTGTCATTAAGATGGCTACTCCCTCTGTGTGACGATTATCATTACTACCAGTGGTAAGGTTAAGGCTAGTATAATGTACATGCCAATAGCCAGTCTGGCAACTTAAGAGACATAGTCTCTTTATCCAAACTTCTATTTTTTTTTTTTTTAAATTTAGGAATAAATATATTGAGTTTTATCTCAGTTACAATTACAATATAGGTCCTATGGTGCATCTATGTCCAGAAAATTTCTTCGGTTACCAAAACCTGAAGTGGCTTCACTTTTCCTGTTCAGTAGCTGTAAATAATGTCAATTTAAATTTTGAGCGTGTTTCCATGAGTGTGGTTTTCCATTTCCTAAAAGTTGTCTGTTGATACCTGTCACAGTGTAACAACAACAACAACAAATAAAAACAAAGGGATAAGAATGAAGTAGAGTAATGGGAAGGCTTGAAGTGTTTGGACAGATTTTTTTATATGCTTTTAATATTTCATCAGCAATATGTAGCACTTGTACCTCACAAGATCTCCATTTTCCCCTGCCATGCCTCACTAATCATTTAATATTTCATCAACAATATGTAGCACTTGTACCTCACAAGATCTTCATTTTCCCCTGCCATGCCTCACTAATCATATATTTGTTTTCATTCTTGCTATAATCATTTATTAGTTGATTAATTTTCAGCTCTACTTTTCCATGACCTCAAGCTCTGCACTCCCTATCAAGGCTGTTGATGACCTGCTGATACTTTATTTAGTTCTCACCTTACTTACTCCACTTCTCCTTTGAATATATTTTTAACTGTTATCACCTGCCCTATTGTTCCCTCTGCCATTCATGATATCCCTCTGTATTCTTACTCCTTTTTTGCCAGCTATGTTCCTAGACAGGGTGTGTCTTCTGTCTGTGGTTATAAGCATGTAGGCTTTTTGACTGGGCCATCACATATCTGGGTTTATCTCATACACAGCCCATGGTGATGTGCATCCCTTCATTTTGATTGTGTTCCCAACCATTTACATTGTAATATTGACAGCATGAGTATTCCCTGCTCATATTCAATTACTGACATAACCAGCTGATGATACAGGAGAAACAAATCTCTTCTCCAGGCGCATAGCAGTCACACCCCATACTTTACATTTATTCCTGTGAGAACACACCCCTACTTTACATTTATTCCTGTGAGAACACACCCCTACTTTACATTTATTCCTGTGAGAACACACCCCATACTTTACATTTATTCCTGTGAGAACACTAGTTTTCAATTATGTGAAGTCCTCATTAGTGCTTCTCTAACATAAAATGTGACAACACTGTACCTCACAAGGAGCTAAAAGGTAAAGAACACAAGAGATCTATTACTGACTGTTGCTGTCATTTTCGACGGAGTTTCATATGTCAAGTTATTTGTCGTATTTTTTCACCCTAGTCAAAGGTGAATAATTAAGTCTTTACTTTGCGATGTCAGGTTAATTAGGGGTTGTCTTCCCTGTTGGTTCATTCTTTGGGGTTTGACCTGTATGAAGATAGGGTCAAAGGTAAACAGTTCGGGCTTGTGCCCATGCGCTGGTTTTAAGCGCCAAGTTGAGTTACTTCCGTCTGGCCGAGATGTTAGCTGGCTTCTGAGGGACGAAGGTCCATTGTGTTTTTTGGGGGGAAAATCTTCAAAGTGACTGCGTTGGCAGTTTCCCCCAGTGATTCTCTGTGCGTCGGAATGACGACAGAGTTCGTTATTGTGTTCTGAGGATTCTGTGTAAGGTAACACCGACCCTTTACATTATTATGCATTCGGTGGCAGAACATGTTTAAGGCTTACCCAGTCTGTGATAACAGCTCAGGTCCTAAATTACAGAACTATATTTTGTGCTCAAGTTAGCCATCCAAGACTATCAGTCTTTAAATTATCCAGAAGTCCAGTGAGGAAGTTACATTATAGGAACCGCAGATTGGCGGTGTTTATATCTACATAAGCATTACTGCAGGGTTGATGTTAACCTGCTTACAAGAAGTACACAGCCAACGTCATAACGAGGCCTGTGTTAGGGCTAATGTATTACAGCCTGATATTGTGCAATTGGCGTGCTAGGCCAAGTTAGACTTAGATGTCAAAGTTATGAAGGTATCTGACGCGTTTAGTCAGGATACCAAAGCAGCATTATGAATTGTCATTATTGAAGAACATTACTATTGACCATGTACGAATATTCAAATGTTTACCAGCCCTTTGAATGCCTAATGTATGCCTAACGATTTCTGGT
Source organism: Oreohelix idahoensis (assembly GCA_024509875.1). NCBI lineage: Eukaryota > Metazoa > Mollusca > Gastropoda > Stylommatophora > Oreohelicidae > Oreohelix > Oreohelix idahoensis. Next base: position 92,753 of record JAMPIV010016379.1, read on the forward strand.
TATCATGACCATGTTTACACTGACTGTTCCTGTTGATGCTACTGTGTGTTCCCGTCAATAAATGTTTTGAAACGTGCCAGCAGTGTCCAAGCATCCTTGACTACTGCATGTGAGTGTATGGGTTGCATTATACAACATATACGAGCCTAAACACATTCGCGCCTTCATTCGCACCCACACTCAGCTCATTACAAGTACCACACATCTAACAACATGATGTTTACCGTCTTGTGCAAGTGATCACCTACAAGAAGAAAAAGGACGGTTACATTTCTGGTGGACCAGTTCCGTGGGCTTTTCTGCTACATTTATGGTATCTCCAGTGTGGTCCAGAAATTTACATTTCTGGCGGCCAGCTGATGGGGCTATAATAAACCATTCTACACAGCACTCCAGCCTTAAACAGACACCCCACCAGGCTACTTACATTTCTGGTGGCTATTTTCATGAGAAGGACAAGTGCACATTACATTTTAGATCTGTGGGTATAAGCTGGACAGAGCGAGCAATTAACATTATTGGTGACATTAATGTGTTCCAGAAATCAGCATTTCCTGTGGTTGATATGATCAAGGTTGACAGTGAGGAATAACACACATACTCTACACTTCCAAGTTTTGACTACACAGGACAGTATAAACAGTGTTAGCATTTTTGTTATAATGCTACATGAACCACAACATGGCAAGTACTGAAGTTAGCACCGAGGCGTTTGCTACATGGACCACAGCTGCATACGAGTCAAGTCCCTTTTTGTAAACCATACCGCTGGTCGTTTGCACGCTTCAGTCAACAGA